>CM076578.1:154313082-154486331 GCA_034641835.2 Pinus albicaulis | reverse complement strand
TGATGTCAAAGGGGGAGAGTGTGTTGGTTTTGATCTGCTGGTTTTGTCCTTTGCCCTTGATGTCAAAGGGGGAGAGTGACATGGTGTTTGAATGAAGATAATGATGTGCCCTTTGCCCTTGATGTCAAAGGGGGAGAGTGACATGGTGTTTGGATGATGCCAAAAATGGAGAGAGTGACATGGCAAATAGGGAGAATGACATGGTGTCATTGTATTCTTAATATATCTATCTGTTGTGGTAACCAAACACCATCATGGTTGCCATCAAGTCCAAAGGGGGAGATTGTTGGAAATATGATGCAGAGTGTTGTCCTTGATGGCAACCCATTGAATGAAGATGAAGACATGCGACTGTTGACATGTGTTGTCCTTGATGGAAATCCACCTGATGAAGTTATTCTTGACTTGATGGACTTGGTAAATGATGTAAATCTGATGTGATATGATGTTTGTTGACAATATGATGCTGAGTATTGTCCTTGAAAGGCAACCCACTTGATGAAGATGATGACAACTTACTTGATGAAGTTGTGCTTGAGAGAATATGTTCCTGATGAAGAAAATATGATGTATCTACAGTGTGTACAAAAGGCAATGAAGAAAGGAATTCATAATGTGCTCAAAATATGATGAAAAGAGTATGTCTCTTTGTATACGCGGATTGGCCTAGGGGAAGTCGCGTATGCACGCGGAAAAGAACGTGCCAAGTCGCGTATGGGCTAAAGCGCTCAAAAAGTACAAAACCAAGGGTAACCACCATGGTATTGACCCATTGTATTGGGTAATGATCCACCTAATTGACCCCGTCCAGGTAGTTTTGGGCTCGTGGTATTGTTTTGGTCCATGGTATTGAAAAAGGGGTTCATGGTATTGAAAAAGGATAAACCTATATAAAGAGATGAAATTCATTATGCAAATCATGAGTGTGGGTGCAAGATGTCTGAACGTGAATGAATACTTCTCTGTGAAGTATATCTGTATGGAAAGGGTAAAGGTTTGATGATAGATCTGAATCTATGATGCACTTATGAAGAAATGATGAAGCGGGATCTTTAGATCTGAAATGTACTTGTATTTGCTAGATCTGTTTATGGAGTGATTAGATCTGTGATGAGGCGAACATCTGTCTGATGTAAAGGGTTGAATCTGAACTAAATATCTGATCTGAAGAAGTATGCTGCTCCATAATGATTGAAGATCTATACGCTACTTGGCAACGAGAGGAAGCGCGTGTATACGCAACCTGCGGAAATAGCGCGTGTACGCAATAAAGTATACATTGAGGGTGTCTGTTTGGTTTACAAGACGAAGCGGTATGTCTGCTTCATTGTCGATAAAGGAAAAACGCGTGTCTGTTAAGGTTCTTTGAACGAGGTGGATGCTGATGCTCTTGTGTTTCTGCTATCTGATCTGTGTTGATATGTATTTGTTGGTGATGTATGTTTGTGCTTAAAAGTATGGAAAGGGTCCAGTATGAAAATATGATGAAATGTGGCCTGCAAGTGGTGTTCTATTGAAGTTGTTGGATCCATTGTGAAAATTGATGAAACGTGGTCCAAGGTGGTGCTGAGGGTTGTAGCCTTCAGTCAGGGGGTTGTAGCTCCCTTCCAGGTGAGGCTGGTAAACGAGATCAGGGGGGTCGTAGCTCCCTTCAGGAGAGGCTGGTAAACGAGTCAGGGGGTTGGAGCTCCCTTCCAGGAGAGGCTGGTAAACGAGCGCAGGTGGGTGCCTGCATGCTGGTAGGAGTCTGCACCAGCACATATGTTGTAAGATGTTTTCTCTATAATAAAATATTGAAGGCTGAGCAATTGCAGCGGTGGTTTTCTCCCGACTTGGGTTTCCACCTAAAAATCTGGTGTTCATGTGTGATGCTTCATGTGATGGTTATTAGCTGTACACATATTCTTGCTTATTGAATATACGAAGAAATAAATGGAATGGTTTAAGTAAAGAATTAAAACATATCTAGATCTCGATATTATCGCTAGTTCATAAAGGGGTCACGTCTGTCGCTAGTTCTTGAAGAAAAGTAGCCATAAGTTTCGAAATGAAAAAGTAAAAATTTGATTATCGTTAGTAAATTTACCTCTAGGTATGCGACCGTTAATGTTGGGACAAGCCGGAACCTAGGTCCAAGTGGGTGTATTTTAAGCAGTAATGGAACATATTTGAAAAATATGATGGTTTTCAGGCGATGTTGCATCAATGGTGTCTGCTATGGAAATGAAAGCGTTGATGCTCTAAAAGATTCTGATTTGGCTCGGGCTATTGCAAACAAGGTCCCTGATGTTGATTAAATTTCTCACAGTTATGCCGATTTGTAACACTGTTGTGCCTCTTAAAAGTGCTAGTGGTTCAATATCCTATAAATCACAGTCTCAGGAAGAGAATGCTGCCAAGCATTAAGATTGGAGAAGAATTTTTTATTCTTATGCTTATGCTGGATTTTATGCCAGAAACTTATTGTTTTTTTTCATGCTCACTATCTCCATTTAACTAATGTTCATGATGCCAGGAACACTGATTGGATTATCAAAATCCATCACTGCTTGAAGATTGTTACTGGATACTTAGGAACGCTACAATTGAATGGTTTGAATATTCAACTATATCTGACGATGTACAAGTCCAATCTTGTAGAGAAGTAAGTGACATTATTGCAGCAAATCGATGCGAATCATACTCTGCCTAACTTCCAATTGCTTGAATGAATTTAACGTTCCATCTAAGAAACTAAATCAACAAGAAACTGAATATTCGCAAGCACCAAGACACTGTTGCTATAATTTGCAAAGCATGCGAAGAAATGGAGATCTGACTTTAATTTTGCTTGTTTTGTTTTTCTTTTTGCCTTTAATTTCATGAAAATTGCAAATGGACTTTTTAATAAATTCCTGAAAACAATACGAATGCATGTATTTACGCTTAACACCAATTTTTTTTCTTGAAGTCACTTTGACAGCGATCGATGATGAAATCAGCACAGGCGACAGGTTAACACACAGTTTCTTTCTTTTGCTCGCATTTGTGCTTATTCTCGCATCTTATGTTTTACAATGCTCTCACGAAGTTTTCATATAGGATTTGTACTAAGTTTTTTTTAGGTTTCGGACATGATCGCATTTTGCTGCTGAAGTTATTTTCAAAGATCACAAAACTTTGTGAGAAGCGTGCTTTCATAAATAGCTTGAAGGAGTTGTAACTCGCCATAAACATCATGATGTTTGTGCCTCTTGATGTTTGATTTTACACAGTGACCATGTTGATACACCAACATTTCCACTTTTTCCATTATCCATGCAGTAACACTGTAACACTTCTCCTTCAAAGCTGATTGACCATCCTTGTGTTGAAGCCTATTTTCCATTACCTTATCTTTCACGACTTCATGCACAGTTATTTTTCTGAATCGCATACATTCCTTTATCCTTTTCAGTTTATTGCCTTCTAGTTTTCCTTCTGAATAAAACTGATCCCCTTTCCACAATTACATTGCCTTGCTTTCCTTGCCATGTTGATCTACACTACTTGTCCGTGAGTTCTTTCCATTTATAGTCCTACCAAATCTCTTTGTACAAACTCGCGTTGACTGATGTGGGATTCCTTAAGGCCCACCTTTCAACAAGTCTTGCCCCATCGACCTCAGTACCTTATCTGCGAAATAGACTAGAGTTCCTTTTGGGTACCTTGAGACTTGCATGCCTTAATGGCAAGTTCTCTCGCTGACAATCATGGGAATACATCAATGTCCCTTGATCGTCAGATCTTGCAAATGGCTCGACGTCAACTCCTCTATTAGAATTTCGCAAGATGTATCCGGGTACCTTGGCACTCATTGACATCAATGGTGAGTTTGCCTCGCATTGGTTAACGACATACATCAATGGCCGGTAATCCAATGATTTCTCTTCATGCTCGACATCAACACATTATTTCACATGATTAGATTTGTACCATCAATTTTGTAGCAGACGAAGACTATACACTTTTTCACGACTCCCTCAGCAGTTACCGCAGCATGAATTCTGATCGATGAGAGTACCACAGTTCCATTTTCAGCCTTTATCTTTTCCATGATTCAGCATCAGCAATTCAGATTCCTTCATTTCCCAGGTTCCAGTTATAGCAGCATCAACATTCACAGTTACATTTGCATGATCCTGCTGCAGTAAACCCTTCCATGTTCTAGCAGTTATAGCAGTTGCAGTTATAATAGTTGCAGCCACAGTCACATATCCTCTGATCTAGCAGTTACAGCAGTTGAAGCTACGACACCAGTCATGTTTTTATGATTCAGCAGTAGCAGCAGCTACATTCCTATTGCATAGTTCATCATTCTTGGGTAAGTGGAAGTATGTTGTTTTCTAATCTTTAATCATGCAATTCCTTATATGCTGACTTGAATATTTTGGAAAATTCCCTCATCATGCTCCATTTCCTTTCATGACCCACACCAAGTTGCATGAGGACATGCAACCAATTCAGTTGGGGGGGGGGACTATATTCACTACATATTCGCTACCATGATTCCATTTCTCCACCACTATCACTCCATTTTTTTTCTTATCCACCATTCACCAACATTTCTTTTCCAACGATACTTTGTTGCACTTTGTTTCACACGCATCAATATACATATTGGCATATTTCATGAATATTACAAAAAGGGCTTTCTTATGCACATTGATAGCTTATGATTTCCAGTGAGTATTTACATTATTATTGCAGCAAGAGAACAAGAAGTGAAATGAATGTTGTTAACACAAGAACCAACATTCTTTGTATTCATGGTTGTCACACAAGAACCAACCATAAGAAAAGAGAACAAAAAACGAAATGAGTGTTGTTAACACAAGAACCAACATTCTTTGTATTCATGGTTGTCACACAAGAACCAACCATAAGAAAATGAAAGTTGTTACTCATGCCCTGCACATATCCTGGAAACATTCATTATTAAAAAGACATCATCATGTAAAGCCAAAGTTCAGATGCCAAAGAGATCCATGCATGGTTGCATGAGGACATGCAACAAGTTCAGTTGGGGGCGGATGTTGGGCTTCAGAAATGTCGTATTTCATCCACCTTTCCCTTCACTATTCCTTACATTTCATCATCCCATTAACCTTTCATTATATCACTTTCATAAATACATTTAGGTTTCACCTTCCTATTTTCCACTTTATTCATTTTTGTATTATAAGGGAATTTATGATTAAATATTAGAAAATATACATATTTTTATATATATCTCAAGAATGTGTGAGATTTGTAATGTGTAGGAGAAATGTGAAGGATTAATTCTAAACTTCTGGAATATCTCCTCCACCATATTAAGGAGATAATTATTCAAGCCTATTCCTAAGGAGAAGATCATGGAGGATTTGGTTGGCATGTCTTATTCAAGATATGTGAGAAATGTGTGGAGGATTCAAAGGGATCATGTCTTGTAATAATGGGAAAGTAGTTGAGAGTGGTTGAATGAGATGGTTAGCTTCTTCATGTATATAAGAGAGTGCTCTCTCTTCATTTTGATTAGCTCAGGAGTTCAGAAGTTCAGAAGTTCATTAGATTAGCTTTAAGAGATAGTTTTGTAATTAGGAGAAAGGGGATTCTTAACTGTGACTCATATTCTTTTATTGTATGCTTTCATGATTTGTCATTTGATTCTTGTACTGTAATTTGAAATGGCGTTATTGTTGTGAGCTCACATATGTTGTTTGTCATTAAGCTCTTCACATGTTATATAGCTTTTCCCTTATGTAATTTCCTGCTTTCATAGTTGATGTTTCAATGCCTTCCTAGATCAATTTGATTTCAGTAATTTAGATTAGATTAGTTCCACTTCGGTCCTGCATATATAGTGCATGTGCTTTGTAAGTCTACGAACCTCGGATTGATAAATTAAATGGTTGGGAAAGTACTACAACGGAATTAAACGACAATAGTTTCACCCAACAGTTCAGTAGAACTTTAGATTGGGTAGAATCCTTGAGGATTCCACCTCTCGGATCATCACCTTGCTACGGGAGACCAAATCAGAAGTAGCAAGATGGACAAGCTTTAGTTGGTGTAAAAGTGACAAAAAAGTGGTTATAGAACGCCAGAGTCTGAGCAGCGTAGAGCAGAGTTGGAAGTAATGTAGGAAGGCACTGTGCAAAGTCAGCAACAATGCAAAAAAATTAGAGGGACAATGCAGATACTAGTAGCAATCAGATCTTCAATACGAGATGCATCCTACTGAACGCTTAGTTCAGATTTTGCATGTTTTTTCTGTTGCAGTGCAGTAGCAGTTGGCAGTAGCATGCATGGTCAGCAACAACATGGATGCAACAATGCAGTGTTGGTGGGGAGCAGTGTCAAACATCAGCAACGCAAAGGGGATGTTGTGGAATCAGAGTAGTGCTTTAACTAGATGTATTGCTAGATCACATTCCTCGCTAAGAGGGAGTGTTGATTTCTGGTAGCATAAGAGGTGCTCTAAGTCTCAAAATTTGCAAGGAGGCTTAGGCACATGTATTCCAAAGAACCCAGAAAGGATTTTCGAAAATTCCACTCAGATTATGTTTTATGGAAATAATTAATTATTTTTAATGGGACCCTAAGTCTAAACTTAGGAAATTAAAATAATTAATAAATATTAATTAAAATAGAGTGTGAATCTTCTAAAAACGTCAGAGATCAAGTCAAGTTAATCTTAGCCATTGATTAGCGATTTAATCTTGATCGTTGAATACTCAATGAGAAGATTATAAGGACTTGATGGATCATTTGGAAAATAGATCGAGAATAATTTTGCAGAGAGGGGCAGAGATAATTTTTGGTTGGAAGAGTTTCCTGATCTAGAGAGTGCAAAGAAGAGGAGGCAGTAAAAGCCACATAGAGCAGCGTAGAGCCAGCCATGCAGAGCCTATGCAGGGATTGCGTAGAGCTTCAGAGGGAGTTCCATATTTTATTGGGGAAACAGTCGGGGTTTAGTGCTAGTAACCAAAGGGAGTTTATGGAGGCCAAAAGGGCCTTGTTTCCAGTTAGCAGAGAGATCTAGTGTAGAGAGAGAGGGAAACTTCATTTGTGCCACAAAGACTACGCAGAGTGATGCAGTCACTGCACAGAGGCAATGCAGAGCAACTCATCTCTAGCTAAGGTCAGTGTCGGATTCCCATGGCAGAGTGAGATCTTCTCACGAGCTTTTATTTGTCATTTTTCCTCTGTATGATTTGTTAGTTTCGACCATCATAGATTTGTACTCATAAAATTATTGCATAATAAACAAACCCTCAGTTGTTGCACCAATTTTCCCGCATTGGGTTTTTCTGGGGACATTGGTCCAAAAATAACGGTGTCATGTGTCTATGATTTACTCTTACTTAGATCTTGTTTCTGCACATTTATTTTCCTCAGTTTAATTTTGTGAAGGCTATAGTGTATGGGTTTCATTATATACCATAGAACATAGTAAATAATTTGTTCAAGTAATTAACAAATATAAGAATTCTCATCAGTTGTGGCAATAGGATTCGGGCAACCGAATTTTCACATGGTATTAGAGCTTGTTTAGCTGAGTTGTGATTTGCTGAGAAATTAAAGCTAGAGCTCTAAGCAGTGAGGGGCATAGATAACATCTAGAGAGGAAGAGACTTTCTCAACTGGTGGAGCATCAGTCATAGAGAGGAAAAATAGATCTAGCCAAAGCAAGCACTGAAGGAAGAGGGTTGACGCAGTGACTGTGTAGGCTCACGCAGAGGAAGAGGAAGAGTTTTCAAAATTTTGCTGGTGGATCAGTTTTGGAGGCCCAAATCTGGAAAGTGTCATTGGGAGGCTGTTCCTCAGGGTCCAAGGAGGCAAAAATACTTGGCTAGGGCTGAACGGTGAGCCTGGAAGGGGGTGACGCAGAGGCGGCAAGGTGATTTCCAATGAAGGAGATGAAGGCAAGGTTGGGTTCAATTTAGTCATCTTCAAGGGCAGAGTTCCACAGGATGGAGGATGAGATTGGTTTGGGCACATTTATGATTTGTCTTGGGCATTTTATCTTCATCACAAGTCTGAGTTCAAGTAGATAGAATTCACACCCGTTAAGGGTGATTTTGATGACAGTTTGGGATCATTGTGAAGGTTTCATTCTCCTTGAAGCCATCCACACTAGTTTGGGTCACCTACAGCTAGGCCACAAGGCTTAAGAACCTTATCCTGGAGGCCAAGAACCTACAGCAAGAAAGCCACAGTCAGGGTTGCTTTATCATGAGGTTGTGTGGTGGGTTTTGAAGCCTATAAGAAGGCTTATGGGCTACCAACATTTTAAGGGTCTGGTTGAAGGTAATATGCAGTCTATTAAAGGTATTTAAGGTTGTGAATGGGGTATTTGCTGACTATGTTCACGCCCTAGTCATTCCTACCAGAATTGCAGGGAAGACACAAGTCCTTGGAGCCTACACCAAACATCAGATTTGCAACCTTGTTGGAACAATCCTCTTGTCTAAGGGCAGTGGTATTAAACCTTCTCATTTGAAAATCATTTTGACTTTGAAGTATTGTATTCTCTCTCTGCTAAAAATTTTACATTAATGATAAGAAGAATTGATAAGGGTTTTCCCTATCTTGGGGTTTTTCCCTGGCTTGAGCCATATTCGTATGTTCTTCTGTCTTGGCTTATCTTTAGCTTTTATTACTTATGTTCTTTCATTATTTACACTTATGATTAATTAGATTGCTGATGGATTAATGGTAAAATGATGTAACTAACCTAAGCTAACAACATGTTAACTCAAAATTAACAGGGTACCACGTGGGAAAACAAACAGAGTTTTCAGCACCTAGATTTACAGTTGCTTGGGGATAAGCAACATTTGGGAGGGGAGAACTGTAATATTTCTTCCTAAATAATTGTGTCAATAGTACCACAAATTTTCCATTTTTCTAATTTTGGGGGCCTAAGATAATTTTGGAGAGGAAACATAGGACTAGGGGGTCGAAATTTTTGCCTTGGTGTAATGTGGGGGCCACCTCCCCAACTAATATCCACTCCTTGAGGAGAGAGAAATAGTGTGGCCAAGGGAAGAGGTTTGGATTGCTTAGTGAGGGGCCACATGGAGGAAATGAACATAAATTATAAATAGGAGAGAGGAAGAAAAATTTGAGGCCTTTTGATAATTTGACAATTGAAGTGTTGCTCTAGTTGTTTAGCAAAGTTACATAGTGTTGTTCAGCACAAGAGTTTCCCAAGGAGGAAGCTCAACCTTTCTTCAATGGACTCTGAGTACCACCCTAGGAAGGATTCTTCATAAGTTTGAGGAGTTGGATAGAGGGCCACACATGTGGTATGGGTTTTGGGCAACTGAGACGCATTCAAGAGGTCACACAGAGAGTTGAGGAGGAAGAGCTAGAGTTGGGAGTTGTAGCATTGCCGAAGTAATTTTTGGTCAATTCTAGGAAAAAGGAGGAAGATTTGCAAGGGTATAATTCAACACACAACATCGAATTGATTTTCTGAAGGAGAAACTACATCATCCTACCCAGAAAATACGCAATCATTGTGGAGGCACAATTGTGGGGTGGCTTGTGAAGGGATTTTGAGAGTTGGGTTTCTTGGGCTTGGTTTGGGGTGCAATTGAGAAGAATTTTCCAGCCATTTTGCGACATTCATTCCAACATCAGTCATAGTTCTAGTTTTTTTTCACTTAGAGGAGGGTCAAGCAATTTGGGGCCATTTTTTTAGCATCAAAACTAGGGCAAACCCTTTCTCAAATTTTCTAGGTTTTTGACAACAATTCCATGTCTAATTTATCAAAATTTTCTGAGCAGTTAGTGTTAAGATGTTTGAGTTTTGGGGTAGCATCGGATGTGCTCTAACTCCCAAAATTTGTGGAGGGACTAAATTACATGAGATCTCCAAGACCCAGAAAGGGATTTGAGAAATTCCATCCAGTTTAAGAGATAAATAATTAATTAATATTTTTAATCAAGGACCCCAAATCTGATTAGGAAAATTAAAAGATTAAAGGTAATTCATTTAAACATGTGATGGAAATGACTTAAGTCACACAAATCAAGCTTTCTTTTAATCTTAACTGTCAGTTCAAGATTAGATCACAATTGTTGGTTTCCCAATGAGAAAAGTATAAAGGAAAGGCTTGGGGTCAGTTGGAGAACGCACACGGAGGCAAAGCACTGAGACTAAGCTGGAATTCTAGGGCGTGGTTTGCTAAGAATTTCCAGAAGTGTTTCAGATGCAGTGAGGGGTAGTATTAGCAAGAGGGATGATCTGATCCCAATCCAAGAGTTAGCAAGAGGCAGAGAAGCAGCAGTCAGAGCAGTGCAGAGGGAGCAGAAATTGCACAACGCAGAGGGCTTAGTGCTACGCAGGTGCTATGCAGGCCCATAAATTGCAGTGCAGAGGCAGCAGGAGGCCATCAAGGCTTATGCATGCCCAACTACGGCAATGCAGGGACAACGTAACCTAGTCTGGGGTTACGCAGGCCTCTCCTGAGCAACGTAGAGATACACGCAGCCTAGCAGAGTTGACGCAAAGGGCTTCAGAGCTACGCTGGGGTTTCTGAAGACAGAAAAGGGCTGAGTTCTGTAAATCCTGTTTGAGGGTGTGAATCAATCCAGTTTTTTGTCCCTGAAAAAGAGGTATTTCTACAGATTTTTTCTCTGTCAGGTTAACCAATAAGGTGCCCATATTTGTTGTACTTAGAATCTACTTAATAATAAAAACCCTTCAGCAGCTAGAAGACTGGTTTTCCCGCATTGGGTTTTTTCGAGGACAGTTGTCCAGAAAATCTTGCGTGTCACTTTTATATGTGCATGTATTCAGTTTAGATATGGATCTGTGTAGGCCGTTAAAGTGTTTACTTCGATGTTAATACTGAACATTTCAGATTAATAACTTGTATAAGTAGGAGAAGTAAATCGTGATTTAACAGTAGGGTTTCTGCATAACTAATATTCATAAATTTTCACAGATAGGAGGGGGCTAATCAGGGTATCAACACAACCAACAATGAAAAAATCACAAGGTCAGTGCAGATTTTTAGTGGGAAAATTCCAACAATAGTTTGGCATTGATAAAACATCCACTTGAGGCTTGTATCTTGCCTTGTGAAAGCCAAGGTGTGCATTTTTTTTATATTGTACTCCAACAATATCTTATAATAAAATTTTCCCATTTTGGTGTGTTTGGAGAATTTATGTTTTATGGGCGTTTGCTGAAAAATATTTGTGTTGGGTTTATTACATGTTTTTGTTATCACTGTTAATTTTTCCATTAGGAATATTACACCTTGAGAGGCTTGTTCAACATAGCAAGTCAGATTTGAAACAACATTAAAGTAATCCTTATAGATCGAAGGACATTCCTTCAAGAACACATGAAGAGCCTAGGAGACACCTTCATTGAATGATAAAATGATAACATACTTTGAGCATATTTTGAGTTGATAGTAGAGTGCATTGATGATGACATTAATTGAGCATTCTTCAAGCCTCTGTTGAAACAACAGTCACTCTTGAAGCATAGTTGAAGACCAACACTTGAAGAGTTGTTTTGTTGAAGCAATCAGCCTTGGAGTATTGTTGAAGACCAACACTTAAAGACTTGTTTTATTGGAGTATTCATCCTTGGAGCATATTTGAAGATCAACACTCGAAGAAATGTTTTTTTGGTGCAACCATAAAAATTTTGCTGAAGTAGACATTAAGTTTTTGTAGAGGTAGATTTGAGAGCACTTTCCAGACCTATCTTGGATACATTTTTTAGAAGTATTTGAAGTTTTTGATGGAGGCTTGAAGCAGTATTGAAGTCACCTTAAGGGATTGAAGCAAACTGAAAGGGTTGGATCCTTAGAGGATTTAAGTTGTCGTACAAGGTTGGATTTGGGATTTGTAGTTGAATATTAGAGTCCTCATTCAGGGTTCAAGCCTTGAAGGAGTTAAGGACTTTGTTGTACAAGTTGAATCTTAGGTTTTTAGATTCCTCAAATTCATTAATAAAATTATTTTCTTGTTGCACATCTTGTGTTTTGGTTTAATTAGAGATTTTAATTGCATAATATAACAATTGTAAAGAAATATTGATTCAACCCCCTCTCAATATTTCCAACAATAGCACACCTTACATTTTTCCACCTTGCAATATTTTTATTGACATGCTAGAAGGAATTTTCACAATGCAATGTTATTGTTCGTAATCTGGTTGTTTATGATAGAAGGAAATCTAACATGTGTTAGAGTTCCTTCATCTTGGAATGTTCTTACTAGCAATGTGCTTGTGCTTGTGTTAAAAAGAAATATAGCACGCACTAGATTTCTTTTGGCATGCAATGTTGTTGTTGGTAGTATGCTTGTATTTGTGCTACATGTAAAGCTAACACTCGTTAAATTTCTTTCACCTTGCAATGTTGTTATTGGAAAAATGCCTGTGTTTGGGCTAGAAACTATGCTAGATTTATTTTGCTTTGCAATATTGTTGTTATCTATTTGGTTGTTTATGATAGAAGGAAATATAGCACATGTTAGATTTCCTTCACCTTGGCAATGTTATTGGAAATGTGTTTGTGTTTGGGCTAGAAGTTGTGCTATATTTCTTTTGCTCTACAATATTGTTGTTGTGAATTTGGTTGTTTATTATAAAAGTAAATCTAGCACGTGTTAGATTTCCTTCACCTTGGCAATGTGCTTGTGTTTGTGTTAGAAGGAAATAAACATGCGTTAGGTTTATTTTGGCATGAAATGTTGTTGTTGGTAGTATGCTTGTATTTGTGCTACATGTAAAGCTAACATGCATTAAATTTATTTTACCTTGCGCTGTTGTTATTGGAAATGTTCTTGTGTTTGTGATAGAAGTTGTTTTAGATATCTTTTTCCATGCAATGTTGTTGTTGTTGGAAATATTCTTGTGTTTACGTTGGAAGCAAATATAACATGCTATATTTCTTTCACCCTACAATGTTGTTGTGTGCTTGTGTTTGTGCTATGTGTAAATCTAACACGTGTTAGATTTTCTTCACCTTGCAATGTTTTTATTGCCAACATGCTTCAATTTTGGCTCGAAAGAAATCTAGCATGCGCTAGATTTCTTTTTCATTGGAATGTGGTTGTTGAAAATATGATTTTGTTTGCGCTAGAAGTAAATCTACCATGTGCTAGATTTATTTTATTTAGAAATGTTGTAATGTGTTTGTGTTTGTGCTAGAAATAAATCTAGCATACATTAGATTTCTTTCACCCTTCTATGAGTTTACTGACAATGTGTTTGTATATGTGTTAGAAGGAAATCTAGTGTGCACTATATTTCTTTTGCATTTCAATGTTGTTGTTGGCAATTCAATTGTTTGTGCTAGAAGGGAATCTAGTATGCACCATATTTCCTTCACTACAATGATGTTATTGGAAATGTGTTTGTGATTGTGCTAAAAGGAAATATAGCATGTGCTATATTTATTTTTCCCTAGAATGTTGTTGGTAATATGTTTTTGTTCATGCTATAACAAAATCTGGCATGTGCTAGATTCTTAAGCCCTACAATGTTATGTGTTTATGTTTGTGCTAGAAGGAAATCTACCACACCGGATTTGTTTTGTCTTGCATAAGGCATTTTTGACAATATGCTTTCTTGTTCTAGAAGCAAATCTAATATGTGATATGTTTCTTTCACCCTACAATATTGTTATGTGATTTTGTTTGGGAGAGAAGGAAATCTAGCATGTGTTAGATTTCATTCACCTTGCAATGTTGTTATTGGTGACATGTTTGTGTTTGAGATAAAAGTACAAATAGCATGTTAGATCTAATTCACCTTGCAATATTGTGATTGGAAATATGCTTATGTTTGTGATAGAAGAAAATCTATCATGATTTAGATTTCATTTACCCTACAATATTGATGTTGACATTATGTCTGTGTATTGTGGGAGGAATTCTAGCATGCACCTATTTTTTTTTTGCAATGCAATATTGGTGTTAGAAACGTGCTTATGTTTGTACTAGAATAAAATCTAGAATGCAATAGATTTGTTTTGCAATGCAATATTGTTGTTGGCAACCTACTTGTATTTGTGCTAGGATGAAATATAACTTGCATTGTATTTCTTTTGCAATGCAATATTGTTGGAAATGTACATGTGCTTGTGCTAGAAGTAATTATATCATGCATTGGATTTCATTTTCACTACAATGTTATTGTTGGAAATGTGCTAGAAGTAAATGAAGCATAGGTTATATATCTTCCACCATACAATGTTGTTTTTGGCAATGTGATCTTGTTTGTGCTAGAAGAAACTCTAGAATGTGTAAGATTTCTTTTACTTTGCAATGTTTTTGTGAGTAACATGCTTCTATTTACACTAGAAGTAGATTTAGCATGTGGTGGATTTCAAATGCCTTACAAAATTGTTGTTGGCAATGTGCTTGTGTTTGTGCTATAAGGGAATCTAGAATGTGCTAGATTTATTTGACCATGTAATGTTTCTTCTAGCAATATGCTTATGTTTGTAGTAGAAGGAATGATATTAATTGTTAGCTTTCATTTAAGGTGCAATGTTGTTGCTCGAAATGGGGTTCTACTTGTGATAAAAGGAAAGATAGCACACATTATATTTCCTTCATAATGTAATGTTTTTATTAGTAATATGTATGTTGTTATGCTAGAAGGAAGGTTATAATGTGTTAAATTTCCTTAATCTTGCAATGTTATTGTTGAAAATTTGTTTGTGTTTGTGATAGAAGTAAATCTTGTATCCCTTGAATTTTTTTCGCAATGCAACATTAGTGTTTGAAATGTGCTTTTTATTTGTGTTAGAAGGAGTTATAAAATGCACTAGATTTCTTTGTTCTTTTTCCAAAAGGAAAACTGTCAAGATTTCACCCTCACCAAGGTTAGTGCTCTAAAATTATTCTTGGCAATGCATATGTGATTATGCAAGAAGGATACCTAGTGATTACTAGCTTTCTTATAGACATCATTACGCTTATGCAACCAATGCTCTAGGGGTGACATTGTCTCAATAATCACAATGGTTAGAGTTATAGCTTTCGATGTGCCCTTTTATTGAATTTGGAACAATTTATGGAGATCAATGATAGTGCAAAAGAATTGTATATAGATATATGTTGTTTTTGGCACTACATTTGTGCTTGAGTTGGAAGGAAAGATAATGGTATAGCTTTCCTTTTGGCACAAACACAAAAATCGAATCATAATTATTTGATCCATGGAGAATAATGTGATATTTGTATAACTTTGAAGTTTATGAATAAATGTATTATTGAGGTATACTAAATTTTGCTTCCAATGCAAATGTATGCAACTTTAAAGTATCAAGCATAATTTTTTAACATGTATTGTTTTTGTCTCTATTTTGTTGATCCAGATTTATGAAGGAACGAAACAGAATACAAAAATAACCATAAACATAGAAATAAAACAGAAATAAGGCTTCATTTCATTAATATCAAATCACAGAAATATGCTTACAAACATGATGGAAATAAAATAGCTAGGGTGCTGGTAGCGAATCTATAAGAAGAGATGTGACGGCTACAAACCTTTGAACTGTGTTAGAATGAGGCTCGAGGGCCTATTTATTATGGAGAAACAATGGAGAGCTCTAAACATCCAAAAACATAACCCTAGGAGATGAAGCACCAAAACTGTGGGCCCTGTTTGGGTAAATTGGTGTTTCAACTTCGCGGGAATGTAACTTTAGCATACTATCTCCTTTTGGGGCTTAAAAATAGCTCCGAAAGTTCAGGATCCAAAAAATACTAAAAATAGTAAGTTGTGAAAAAAACTGAAAGAGACAATGTTGGGGCCCCAAGTGGAATAGGTGGGTGGCCACCAATATCCACCTGGATCATTCCTCTCCCTTAGGAAGTAATGGTCCCCATTGCGTTGATTTCCTCCATGAGATGAGGAAAATTCTATTGAACTTGGTCTCTAGTGAACCACTTGCGTTGGTGCAGGAGTTGGCTAGCTTTGACAACCCGATACAGTTGGATCTTCTGTCGACAAGTGTTCTTGATTTTCATGTCCATGATACAATCTGTGGTGGCTTGTTCCATACAGTCTGGGTTTAACTCTTTTGGTGTGAGTTCTTCTGCAATATCATAGGTGTCCAATAGAGGTGGGAAGTAGGGATGAAGGCAGTCTACATTGAATACTGGGTGCAGACCAAGGAATGGTGGAATACTGAGCTCAAATGAATTGTTCCCTATAGCCTTGGTGACGGTGGACGACCCATATCAGAGTGGGCGAATCTTGCAGTGGGGTCCAGTGAGGCACTCCTTCTGCAAATGTAGCCACACTTTTTCACCCACCTGGAAGTTGTGTGGCACTCGATGTTGATCATGTCGTTGCTTGTACTTAGAATTGGCTCTGTCCAATATGTCATGACCCTGTTGGCGGATGTGCTAAATGAGCTCGATGAAGTTGTTTTCTTTGTTAGCTTCAAACTGGACATGATCTGAATCGGCCTGAGTAGCTACAAATGTCATTGCTACATCAATGCAACATAGTGGCTGGAATCCCAAACCCACTTGAAAGGGGTTGTGGCTGTTTGAGCTGTGGAGAGACCGGTTATAACTATGTTGTACATAGGGAAGACTCGACACATGTGTGGATGTGGATGTACATACGCGTCTGTACAATCATCACCATTGATGACCTGTCGTATCGGTTTGGGGATAGGCATTTGTGGACTTGGTGACTTGGTGTCCAACAGTGACGGTGGAACCAAATATCTTGAGAACTTTATCGCGATAAATGCTTAAATAACGAAAACCATGATCATTCCATGCCAGTAGAAGAAGGCATTGTGTAATCCATGGAGATGGATTCCCAAGGTCGACTAGGGGTAGGTAGCGAAGTATAGAGCCCTTGCTTCTTGATGGTCGGTTTGGCAATGGCACAAGCGGTGCAGGATCTGATGTACTTCCTAACATCCTGTCGAAGGTTCGGCCAATAGAAATACTTCTGCAGTATTGGCACTGTTTTCTAAACTCCAAAATTCCTAGTGACTCGACTGTAGTGCGCTTCCCATATCATCTTGGCACGCTCACTTGAAGGAACATAAAGGTGTCCCAGGTGACATAATAGTGCATCTTAGAGGTGAAATTTTGGAACTTTCATACCCCCCAAGAGTGCCTTGTATGTGTAGCTGAATTTTGGATCACTCGTGTAGAGAAGCATCCAATCAGAAGTCTCATGCCCATAAGAGTTGAGAACGGTGGTTATGGCCATGATTGGTGGTCGACTGAGGCAGTCTGCAACATTATTGGTGCTACCATTCTTGTACTTTATGTTCAAATGAAATTTTTGCAGATATGTGGACCACTTCTGATGGCGATCATTATGCAACATCCCTTGTGTCTATATGAACTGCAGGGGTCGGTGGTATGTGTGGATGATTGTCTCCTTCCCCAAAATTTAATGCTTCCATTGTCGACAAGCCTGCACAATGGAATACATTTATTTTTCATAAGTGGGATACTTTTGAACTGTGTCGAACAATGTCTCATTGTGATATGCCACTGGATTGCCCTGTTGAGTAAGAACTTCCACAATATCATAGTCAGAGGCATTTATCTCGATCTCAAATGGTTGTTGCAAGTCTGGTAATGTGAGCACTGGGGGAGAACATAAGCGATGTTTCAATTCTACGAATGCCTTTTGTTGAGATTCCGACCAATAGAATTTTTCCTTCGCTCCTCCCTTGGTGACTTGACTCAAGGGCCAAGTGATATGAGAGAATCCCAACACTAACATGCGGTAGAAATTACCAATACCCAGAAAGATGCGAAGCTCTATTAGGGTGGTTGGGGCTGGCCAATCCCGAATGACTTGGATCTTGGCTGGATCCACTTGCACCCCCCTTTCATCAATAATGTATCCCAGATATTGAACTTGGGTCATGCCAAAAGTGCACTTCTCCAAATTGGCACACAACTTATGTTTCCGCAGTGTTTGGAGGACTTCTCAGATGTGGTGGAGGTGCTCTTCCCAAGTCTGGCTGAAGATGAGAATGTCATCTAAGTATACCACTACAAATGAGTTGGTGAATGGATTCAAGATGTCATCCATCAACCTCATGAAGGTTGTGGGAGCATTTTTCAATCTGAAAGGCATGACGAGCCATTAGAAAAGGCCCTCCTTGGCTTTGAAGGCAGTCTTCCACACATCAGAGGGTTCGATTGGTACCTGGTGATACCCAGACTTCAAGTCGATCTTGCTGAAATATTTTTCCCCTTTGAGTTGGTCTAGAAGGTCATCATGGGATCGGGTACCTATTCCAGACAGTGATCGTGTTCAGTGTTCAATAATCAATAAAGATTCTTCAAGTCCCATCCTTCTTCTGTACCAACATGATCAGGCTCCCATAGGGTGATGAACTTGGCCAGATGTGACCTTTCTGCAGTAGCTCATGAATCTGCCTCTTGATTTCATCATTCTCCATAACAGAGCACTTATAGATCGTTCCATTGGGTAGTGGCGCACCTGGGGTCAGGTCAATGGGGTGCTTGACCTCACAGTGAAGAGCCACCCCTATGGGTGAGGTGAAGATGTCCCCGTACTCCTCCACAACCTTGTCCATTTTTTGTTGTCGTATAGAGGATCCATGGCTGGAGGTCGTGGCCACAGTATTCTTCTTTCCCTCGGGGCGGATCATCAGGAAAACAAATTTCCTGGTTTGGGAAATGAGCTCACTGCATTGTTTTGCAGTAACCAAAGAGACAGTGGGAGGCGATGGTACCTCTGGTATCCTGTACAATTTATTTCCAAAAGTAACAATAACAGCATGAGGTCGGGACTCATACATATCATGTCTCTTCCACAAGTATGGTTGGCCTAATAATACATCAAAAACCTCAATAGGATCAATGTCACACAATACGTCATCCGTGAAGGGCTTGATGCTATAGGGAAGGCGACACTGCTGGCTGACACGGAGATCTCGTCCTTGGTGAAGCCCCCTGATGGTGTATGGTTGTGGGTGCGATGTGGTCGAAAAGCCCAACCGCTTCATGAAATCTACTGAAATGAGGTTCTTTTGGCTCCCATTGTCGACAATGAACTATAGCGGGGAACCCTTTACCCACATCTAGGAGTGGAAGAGACGCTCTGCCTCCTCTGGATCTTCTGGTTCCTCCTTCTGGATCTTCGTAGTGGCAACAGTGGCGTTGGGCTCTGAATCAATAATCTACTTCCCTTTGTCATTCACCTTGTTAGCTTCTGATTTAGATTCGGAGCATGCATCTGATTCGGAAGCCCTCATCTCGGCCACTAGCGACTACTTGGCCCGACACTCACTTGTGTTGTGAGTGGAGCTCCTATGGAGCTCACACCACTTTCATGTGTCCTTCTTTGGCTTTGTGGTGTTGTTCTTTGCTTGTGTCTTTGGTAGGTTGTCTTGGGTCGCCATGCCTTGGCTTTTTCCTTTGTTATACGGTTTGGGGGCACCTTTTCCTTTATTTTGATTCGCAGATCCAAAGTCTTGCTTCTTCTGTTTGAATTTATACTCAATCTTGGCAGCATACCGATATGCCGTACCAAGTGAGGAGATGTTGAGGAACTCCATTTACTCCTGAATGTATCTGTGCAGACAACTGTGATACTTTAGCACCAAATTTTTCTCTGAATCTTTGATACCCAACTTTGTGCATAGGGTATGGAACAGATTCGTTAGCTCATGCACATCTTGATCCCTTTGTTGTCGTAGCGTGGTCCATTATATGTACTGGTCCTCATAGCTCCCCACGAGATAGTATTGTTCCTTGATGGCATCTCAGAAATAATTCCAAGTGTGTACGACTGAGAACAAAGAGGGTTTTGTCTCCTCCTTTTTCTCACAGTAGGTTTCCCACCAGTCCTTGACATGGGGGGTAGCTTTGAGGAGTGTAAAAATAATCTTATCCCAGTCGGAAAAGTCATGAACCGAAAAATATCCTTTTAATAGATTCAACCATCTATTTACGACATTTGCATCTATTTGACCCTCAAATATGGGAATGTCAAAGTTTACTTGTATCTTAAAGGGAGTTGCGCCTCCAGAGTGGCTGTTGGATGCAGATGCACCACCGATGGGCAGTCGTTGAAGGATCTGGGCAAATCTATCCATCATCGCGTTCCTTTGTTTTTCGAAGGCCTCCTTGAGCAATATTTTGATAGGATCTCCTACTCCCTCACCTTAATTTTCGTCCCCCATGGGTGTCCGTCGGGGTTTGCGAGGCTGATCTTGCAAAGGTTCCACCAGATCGAGCCCTAACACCTTATACCCCAACCTCGTTGGGGAAATGCAAAGAAGGATCGAGAAAAATCAGACCGCTCTGATACCACTGATCCGGATTTATGCAGGAATGCAATAGAATACAAAAATAACCATAAACATAGAAATATAGTGGAAATAAGGCTTCATTTCATTAATATAAAGTCATAGAAATATGCTTACAAACATGATGGAAATAAAATAGCTAGGGTGCTGGTAGTGAATCTCTGATAAGAGATGTGGTAGCTACAGACCTCTAAACTGTGTTACAATGAGGCTCGAGGGCCTATTTATTATGGAGAAACAATGGATAACTCTAAACGTCCAAACACCTAACCCTAGGAGATGAAGTGACAAAACTATGGTCCCCGTTTGGGGCTTAAAAACAGCTCTGGAAGTTCAAGACCCGAAAAAATGCTAAAAATAGTAAGTTGTGAAAAAAACTGAAAGAGACAATGGTGGGGCCCCAAGTGGAATAGTCGCGTGGCCACCAATATCCACCTGGATAATTTGTTGTATATTTATGAACTTCCAAAACAATTTCACTAATGTTTGGATGCATAAGATAAGACTCTTCCTCATCAACATAAAAATCTAGGAAAACTCAAATATACACTTTTCGAGGACCTAAAGTTAACATCACTTTGTATCCATCCTCAATAGTATGTCCTTAATGTGTATAGGTAGGGAGTGCTAACATTGGAACAAAAGATTTGTAAAATTATATTTCTTTCTTTTAGAATAAAAATGAGAATTATCTAGCATTTATAGAACCAAAACTTTTATTTGGAAGAAAACCTCTAGTTTACCTTTTGATTATCAAGTTCAAACATCAAACATCCTCTCTAAGTGAATATAATTTCTCCTTTTCATGGGGCTTTTAGACATCTTATGTAGTATCAATCTCAGAATTTATTATATTTTACAATGGACAATGTTTTGGTTCTTAAACTTCTACAAATTTCTTATGATCATTATTCATACACAGGATTTAAGACTACAAGTGTCATTTCTGAATTTAAATAGGAACTTGGTGGTTTCATATGAGCTTATATTTGTCATTCAAAACTTTTATTTGGAAGAAAACATCTAGTTTGGCTTTTGATTATCAAGTTCAAACATCAAACATCCTCACTAAGTGAAAAAATAATTTCTCCTTTTCATGGGGCTTTTAGACATCTTATGTAGCATCAATCTTGGAATTTCTTAGATTTTACAATGGACCATGTTTTGGTTCTTCAACTTCTACAAATTTCTTATGATCATTATACACATGCATTAAGACTACAAGTGTCATTTCTGAAGTTAAATAGGAACTTGGTGGTTTTCTATGAGCTTATATTTGTCATTCTATGACACTATCTACATCTCTCATTGCATGGTCTTCATATTTGTTTTTTTGTGTAATTTTCATGTAAAGTACTTTTTGGTAGTAGGCACTAGATTGTGGGGAACAATGTTTCATTACAGAAAATATGACTACCATACTTTTTAAATTATTGCATCTATATTACTTTTTGAAATTTGTGTGTTTTTGCAAAAATATAAAATCACACTTTACATGGTTTAGCCCTTTAATTACAATTTATGGTTTAACTGTTGTTACAGAATTGGTAAAAGCTACAATGAAAAATATAACAAAAGGGGACTATGTTGATCTCCTTATTAATGATCAAGTCGTTGGGCTAGGAAGGGTCGAATCTACAGAGTCTGGAACTTATTATGTTGGAGAAAGGGTTAATGCATGTTATGTTGCAATTTTGATAATTGATGTCACTCAACCACATTTGATTGAGGATGTTGATGAAGGGGACATACATCCATGGAAGATTAGGGATTTGAGGCACAACATAGGTAAATCAAAATATTGAAGCATGTGTTCAAATATTATTGATAGTATAATACTTTTCTTTTAGTAAATACTAACCTTATTTACATTCGTTTATAGATGCAAATGTTTCTTCTACATTTTCTATTGGAGAAAAGGTAGATCTTCTGCAACATGGAGTGAAGGTTAGTGAGGGCTCCATATTCAATACAGAGCTTGGGCATAAATTTCATGGAAATATGGTAAAGAGAGGATGTATAGTGGCTAAAATTGAGAATGTTTTAAAGCATGATGTTGCTCTACCACACCCAACAGGATTTGAGCATACACTAGGGGGTGCATTGGAATCTTATGAGATTTGGCAAGAATCAGATTTGGAACCTCATTTTCATGATCATGCCATAAATATTCCCCAAGATAGGGTTAAATTCATATGTAAAAATGTTTCTCTTACACATGAATGCATGGGAACAAGCATGTGCATTGCCAAAGGAATGCTAGTTAATGTCCGCGAGGATGACACTGTTGAAGGCAAAACACTAGGAGAGATGGACTTTGGTGTCTTTTTGGAAGAGATAGATGGAAATTGTGAAATATGTAGAATTGGGGATAAGTCTATACATTTTTTGGTTATATGGCCAATAAATAAGTTGGTGGACGAAAAAGGTGTGATATTAAGGATTAAGGAAAAGTTCAAGGAGCCAACCAAGGAAATGGTGTTATGGGATGTTATAGAAGACACAAATCCCTTAAACAAATGAGATGGGAATATTTGTAATGAAAAAGATATAAACTCAATTGATATGCATGTAACAAGGCCATATAAAAGGAATAAACGAGTTATGGCTACAACAAAAATTACAAAATGTCAAACAAATATAGATGAAGAGAAAGAAATTTGACTTTTGGCAGCAGATGTATGTTGTAAAAAAGATTGTCTTCAACTTGTGGATAGGAAGGCCATTGCAGGTTCTAGAAGGGGCGCGAGACAAATAAATAAAAATGGTATTAGGGAATTTGTCTTGAATTCACTCATGTCAAACATAGTCATGTCAAGGAGCCATGGCCATGGCCATGGCCTACCACCTATTTCTAGAAATGTAAAGGACATGACATTTAATGGGAATATTATTTGTAAGAAAGCATGGTATAAAATACATAATATTCCTCAAAGCACATTCTATAACTACCAACAATATTTCCAAAATGGATAGATCAAAGCTATTCATGGTAACACCAACACATGCAAAGCACGAGGACACATCGTGGTAGCCATAGAAATATTGCACAAAATTGTAATGGATAATTCATATTTTTCACCAAACCAAACACGTCAAGTTGAAGAATATGGAACATCTTCTCCTTTAAGACTGCTTCCTTCGACTTACACACAAAATTCTCTGTTAAAAGAGATCAATGAGGCTCTTCAAAAGCTTAATTGCCCATCAATATCACAGTCAACAATGAGTAAGATATGGAATACTAAGTTTCGAGATGTGGCATTTTCAAAGAACACCAACTTCAGTAAATGTAGTGAATGTATTGTGTTGAAAGCACAGATGAAGTTAGAAACTACAAAAGAGATGGAAGAAAAGGCACGAGGTAGGCTGAACAAACATAACAAGATTGTTATGTATGGAATATATTGATACTATGCCCGTAGAATTATGTCAGAGCAATTTCCAAAGGATTATTTGAGAATTATCCATGATAAAATGGATAAAACAAAGACTTCAATCCCAAGGCTACATGTCAAATCAAAATCTATTGTAGGAACAATTTAGGTGTGTCATTGACATGTATTCTAACACATGGGCATAACATAGGAGGTTTGATCATTTCTCCCTACCATTTGTACACATGGGATCAAAATTTACTATTACATCCCTTGAAAAGTGCTTAAGGGACCTTGAAGACCCACAAATTGATATGTATGGTGATCTACTTTATGAGAGTGGAAGTTCAAGAAACTCACTTACAAATGCATTACTTGACACCTCTATTTACTCAAAATGTCAATTTTACAAGGATGATTTTATATCTCATGGAAGATCAAAGAGCCAAAATGTTGATTTTAAAGCTCTTCCTCGACATGTGTTGTTACAGTTGGACAACACAAAAAATGATAATAAGAATCACTATCTTTTCATGTTTTTATCACTTTTAACTGCACTTGGTGTCTTCATCACTATTGAGGTTGGATTCTTGCCTGTGGGGCACACCCATGAAGACAATATGGAACCTACGGAAGAATTTCTTCCAACCTAAAAACTAAAGATATATATTCTTTACCTGAAATGATGGATACATATCGCAAAATTGAAGAAAACTGAGTGTTTCCACCTACACTTATTGAAAAGGTCTATGACTTCAAAAGTTTCTTTAATGGATACATCAAGGAGGGAAAAAATGAACGAGCTGGACATCTTAATGTTCAAGACTTCCAATTTCTTGTACTCAATGATATTCCAGTACTAAGGTACAAAGAATCCATTAGAGATATTGAGTGGTCAGATCTAGTTGAGTTATGGAATATAGATGATGAAGGTTGACCTATAATTCCCATAGGGAACCCATCTTTCTTATATTCCAAAAAGAATGATGCCTATTTCAAAGAACTAAAGGAAGGGATAACATCATACATAAAAATGTGGAAAGACACTATCGGGAATGAAGATTCACCAATTATTACAGAGGAATGGAAAAATAAAGGAGTGTATTGGGAGAGAGTTCTTGATACATTAGATGTAATCTATAATGATCGTAGAATAATAGATGGAAGTGATTCATCTTTTGAGGATTTTTGGCCCAAGACAAGGCACGTTGTTGATGTTGATCGTAATGCACTCCATGTAATCTCAAGTATTATGGATAAAGATTTTTATAATGCAATAGATGAACCCATATATGTTGGACCCAAATGCAACAAGCCAAAGCCAACATTGAATCCAAAGATTGATGTTCAGAAAGGAAAGATGTTGCTAGTTAGATCAGGAAATGAGGATGCAGGAGAGATGATTTGGAAGGCAAAATCCATCTCATATATATTTAGGGATAATGAAAGTGAGAATCTTCATGTAAAGGTTGATTGGTGGAAGCCTATTTCAGGGAAATACAATGGAAAATTTTTAGAGCAATAATGGATACCAAATCTTGATGACACAGAACTTGGCTCTATTCCAATTAATACCATAGTTTGGGCATTATTACCAAAGAAAGAACATTGCAAGAAGACCAAGATAGATAAATATGGTCTAGAAGTTGTTCTTGACCTACTTGGGCGAATATCTTAAGATTAGGTTTATATGATTCATGAATGTGATTTTTTTTTTGAGGATCTTTTAGTATGCATTCAGACACACTTTTAAATATTTGTTGTATATCAAATATTCTCTTCATATTATTTTTGGAGGATTTTTATATAATTTATTATTTCAATGTAATCATGTGGTGATACAAATGACATGACTGTGCCATAAAATATTTAAGTTTTCAAAGCTTTGTTTGACCAACATGACTTGTCACCATATCAAATATGCATAATCAAATTCAATAATGCACTTAAAAACAACATCTTCTAAACTTGGTCTATTAAAACAATAATGGAGTAGCTAATTAGTATTATATTTAATATAAACCATTTAAACACTTAATGAAAAAATGTTAAACATTTGTAATAATGTTTGAAGTGAGTTTTCCTTAATATTCCTTATTATAATTGATCTAAATCAAATTTGTTGTTTTGTTGCAACCTAATTTATAAAGAAAATGATTTTGATCATTGAACAACACAGCTAGACTTATAAAATATTTCCTCTTATACACTTTGAAGTGGTGCCAACATTGTACTAGCATAATAAATTTGTACTCAACATAGGAAAATTAGTTAGTGTCAATTTAAAATGGTTAATAATAGTAAGAAACAAAATATTCATATATTGTTAAATAACTTTATAGGTAAGAATATTTTTACAAAATCTATTATTCACGAGTCAAATTTAATACATAAATATAAATATTAACGATAATAGAAATAATGTAGAATCTAAGTTTTAGATGAATGTCAATATGTTCTTTTCAATATAATATCCTTAAACACTCCAGGAATAAAAACTAAACATGTGTACTAAATAGTTTAGTCAATTCTCTCTCTTTCCTCTTGGATTTGAAAATAATCAAATTGTATTACTTTGTTACTATTCTAATTCATGATTGATTTTGATAATTAAAATGATTAGTAGTTGAGTTGAGAGGCGAAGCTCTTTCTAAAACCTAGTATGAGGGGATGTGTAAGTTTGACTATATTTTTTTTTAAGGATCTATTAATATACATTCAGACACACTTTTCAAAATTTGTTGTATATCAGCTATTCTCTTCATATTATTTTTGGAGTTTTATATTATTTAGTATTTCATTGTAATTATATTATTTAGTATTTCAATGTAATCACATGGTGATACAAATGACAGGACAGTGCCATAAAATATTTAAGTTTTCAAATCTTTGTTTGACCAACATGACTTCTCACCATATCAAATATTCATAATCAAATTCAATAATGCACTTAAAACCAACATCTTCTAAACTTGGTCTATAAAAACAATAGTTTTTAGCTTAGTTTTTAACACAAAAGTACAAATAATAAATAATAAATAAATTATACTACTACTCTCATTCAAAATTTAGTCCCTCTAGGCTCATGTTAAATCTGTGTTTAAGGTGGATCTATGTTGGTATATATTGGACACATTACTATGATAATTTGTCATTAAATAACTTTATACTTAATATATATCTTGCATATTAATCTATTATTTGTCAATTCAGTCTCAATTAAGTTAGCTTTTAACACAAAAGAACAAATAATAAATAAATTATACTATTACTCCCATTCAACATTTAAATTGATTGTAAAAAAATATTTTCTCATGTCAACTTTAAAATGGTTCAAACTTCCTACAATAGTATGTAATTATGATGGCGATAATGATGATTATCATCCACTAAGACCAAATAATATGGTATATAAGAAGCCATAAAGCTATTACTCTAAATTCTTAAGAATTTTATTGTTATGCGAAAAAAGAATTAAAATAAGTGTGTCAAGATCATCATAATTTTGTTTAGTTAAAAGATCAAGAAGGTTAGTAGTGCCACAAATATTTTAAAATTTAAATCCAAATTTGAGTATACAATGGCTGATCTAAGAGGGTTTTTCATCTTCAACCATATTACTAGTGTTGCAAAGGCAATAGAATTTTAAATTGTGCCAACCTTGTCTTAATAATAATCGTAATTTAACACATACATGATATTTACTATATCAAATTATAATTAAATGGGTTAATAATAGTAACATACAAAACATTATTTTCATAAAGTTAATCATAGTAACACACAAAACATTATTTTCATAAAGTTAATCATAGTAACATACACAACATTATTTTCATAAGATAACTTTAACAAACTTAGCTTTTAATACAAACCATAAAAAATATTAAAAGAGATAATGTAAAGAACCAAGATTAAGATGTGAAATATTTGTTTTTGCAAGTTTATATATATTTGTTTTATATACTTTACCATGACAAAATTTTCACCAAAAATGGTGAATATCTATATTAAAATTAGTAAACTAAGTGATTTTATAATTCCACATTTTGAAAAAACTTAATCTAGTTAAAATTTATAAATTCTAGATTGACAGAAAACTTCCAAATTTAATGAAATATGTGTTAGAAGACAGAATACAAGAATTAGAGAGACTATTAAATCAAGAAAAGTCTAACTCCAACAAGCAAATGAAATTGAAAATGTCCCAATTTCAAAAGGATTTCGAAAGTCTTAATTTACAACATGAAGTACAACTCATTGAGAAGAAAACACAACTGGAACCAGCAATGGACATATTAAAAAGCCAGCCACAGTTAGAGCACTTCCGAAGGTGGTCTTGTTCTATAGTTTTGGTTCCCCTTTGAGCATCTTCAATTTCTGCTGGAACTGATACATTTTATGCCCAAGGGTGGATTGAGGGAAGCCCACGAATCCAAGATAAGTGTTGGGAAAAATACTGAGAGGGGGCGGGGGGGGGGTGAATCAGTATTTACTGCAAATTCAAAACTTTTACTTTTTCTTTCTCCTAAAACCCATACGCTACTTTCCTAAAACAGACTCGCGTATATACGCGGATACCCTTTATGAAACTCGCGTATACACAGATATCTAATTATGTCATTAGTTCTTCACTTAAATCATTTCATCATTCATTCATCAGATGTTTAATAAACAGTAAACATGAACAGTAAGAACAGAGTAAACCATCACACAAAGCATCACACATGAACACCAGGATTTTTAGGTGGGGGCAAGTCGGGAAAACCATAGGCTGCCCGGTTACTCGACCTTCAATATTTTATTATAGAAAACATCTTACAGCAACATATGCTGATGGGGACTCCTGCAAGCACGCGACGACCACCATGCTGTTCGACCCCTCACAGAGAGGGCTCAACCCTAACTCCGTTTCGACCTCTCACCAGGCTCGACCCGGTCTGGTTGTAACTCCACCAGAGGAAGCTACCTTTCTGATCTCATTTACCGGCCCTCACTGGAAGGGGCTACGGCCCAGTAGGCTACGACCTCGGCCTTACTCTTGTGGACACGTTTGTCAGTTTTCTTTTAGTTCAGCTTCTTCTGAGACACCATAGGGCCACATTTCATCCATATTTTAGGACTATGAACCCTTTCCATACTTTTAAGCACGATCAACACGCAAACGGATACATATAACATGGGATATGGGTAAACCATTGAACGGATCGGGACATTTGTTACCACAGACTTCAGCAAACCCTTGTTTGCATACGCGCTTTCCTTTCTCTGATGTCGCGTATATACGCGCTTCTCTCCACATAAACTAGCGTATACTTCAGTACAAATTACAAAGTTAATTTTATTGCACATACGCGCTTTCTCTTCAGCGAAGCCGCATATATACACGCTTCCTCTTCGGCGAACTAGCGTATGGTTCTTCAAACTTAAATGTCATTGCAATTCTTCACAACAGATACATCACTTCAGATTTTACCCTTTACCTCAGACAGATGTTCGCCTAGATGTTTGCCTCATCACAGATCTAATCATTCCATAAACAGATCTAGCAAATACAAGTACAATACAGATCTAGATCCCCTTCTTCATCACTCCTTCATTGGTGCATCATACATTCAGATCTTTCATTCAAATGTAACCCTTTCCATTCAGATATGTCGATATTCATTAGCTGGACATCTTTTATGTCATGATTTGTGATGATTCTTCTCTTCTGTAAGTTACCCTTTCTGTTCACCCAACCTTTTTAAATGCTACATGAGCCACAGCTTCATTACTTGAGTGGTATTCTGGACGGTCATTGAGCAATCATTACCCAATACAATGGTCAGCCTGATGATTTACCTGATTTGCACTTTGGAAGCAACACCTTGTCTGTGACTTGGCACATTATTTCCCGTGTGCATACGCGACTTCTTCTAGAAAAATCCGCGTATGCCTTGAGACATACTCTTTCCATCATAGATATAACACATACTTAATTCCTTTCTTCATTTCCTTCTATACTCACTGTAGATACATCAGATTTACATCATTTAACAGGTTCATCAAGACATATTCTATCAAGCACAACTTCATCTTGCCATCATCTTCATCAAGTGGGTTGCCATTCAAGGACAACACTCTATCAAGTGGGTTGTCATCAAGGACAACACTCAACATCATATTGCTAACAAACATCATATCACATCAGATTTATATCATTTACCAAGTCCATCAAGTCAAGAATAACTTCATCAGGTGGATTGCCATCAAGGACAACACATGTCAACAATCTTATGTCTTCATCTTCATTCAGTGGGTTGCCATCAAGGACAACACTCTGCATCATATTGCCAACAATCTCCCCCTTTAGACTTGATGGCAACCACGATGGTGTTTGATCACCTCAACAGATAGGGACATTAAAAATACAATGACACTATGTCACTTTCCCATTTTTGACACCATTCTTTCTCTTCATTCAAACACCATTTCACTCTCCCCCTTTGACATCAAGGGAAAAGGGCGGATCAAAAACCAACATACTCTCCCCCTTTTCTCCTCATGTGGAAGAAGCGTTTTGTAGATCTGATATATACTGAAGTGAACAAGCTCCCCCTGAGTTCATTCCGAATCTTCAAACATATTTTCCAATGAACTCTATGAATTTCCTATCACCAATGACTCATACTTACATCAAAGATCCATCCAAGTGGATTTACATATGAGACTTAACTACCCAACCAAGTGGGTTTACAAATTTGACTCAGCTACCCAACCAAGTGGGTTTACAAAATTTGACTTAGCTACCCAACCAAGTGGGTTTACAAATTTATCAAGTCCTTTCATGACTGAATATTACAATTTTACATCATGGGTCTCAACAAGATCTTTTCATCAAATTACAAATATGACCATTTATGACCAACACCAGAAATTCCTCAAGAAAGAGAACATATTTCAGAACCATCATAATGCCAACAATGCATTATACTCAGCAAAGCTAATGCTCCCCCTGAATCTGTGCATCCAAGCATCCTTTCCATATGACTAAGGCTCCCCCTTATTTTGTGCATCCTGAACACTTTTACCAACAAATCATCAAGGCATCTTTATCAAAACATTAGAAATAGAATTATGAGAACTGGAACACCACCATAGATACCAAACAACACTGCAGTTGTGCTGAAGAGAGCTGAATCCAAACAGAAAATTGTCAACAATCAGACATATGCGGTTTTCTGTGCATGAACTCGCGTATATACGCGACTGTGTTTCAGAAAACTCGCGTATCCAATACCATCTTCTATATTTTAACCAGATCTGATCCTCTTGTGAGAAAAAGACAGTGTTCAGCTTCTTTCTGGGATATTTGAATGCTTCCCTGGACTACAGATAGATAGAACAGTGTAGTTGTGTCTTCAAGCGTCATCCAACTGTTGTAGCATTAGCACATTAGTAACCAAGCCTTCAGATTCTTTGCAGCATCAATACAATCTTTCCAAGAGAGATTATCATACCAGAACAACATCTTCAAATATGTGTCAAGCAATCATCCATGTGGTCCAATATCATCAAGATCTTCAAGATTTAACATGAAGTAACATATGTAGGCAAAAGATCTCAATCATAGTAACAAACTCTGCATGATCTATTCTTATTTCTGAATCAAACGACATCCAACTCATCCATGTGTGAGCACAAAAGATACTTATCAGCAACCAGGGCTCAAAATCTCATCATAATAAACCATGTACCAAGTCATCATCATTTGAGCATGAGTATCACCAAAACCAAAGAATAAGCAGTCATATTGCCAACAATGCAATCATTAGTATTCAACCTGCTGCTCCCCCTGAACCAGTGCTCCTTCTTAACTTGTGCAACCTGAATACGTTCATCAGCAAGTCATCAACAACAATCTCTGCATGAACTGTCCTTATCTCCGAATTATAAGACTTTCATCTCAGCAACGAATACTCTTCATCAAAAAGCAAACAGGACTCATCCATAATATTCAACATAAGAAACCAAGTATCATATCATCATAATTTAGAACTGAGAAACTAAGCTGATACTGAGTCAATAATACAGTTATTAACAGTCAGACTGATGCTCCCCCTGAACCTCTGCTCCTGATCTTCAGCTGTCATCCCAATTCTCTTATCATAAATGCATACGCGACTGTGTCTGCTGGAACTCGCGTGTATATGTGACCTTTGTTCATCTAACCCGTGTATGGAAAGTGAAGCATAGAATTTTTATTTTTATTTTTCAAATTCCTTCATCTCCCCCTGAACTTGTACTTCTTGTACCTGTCTTTTCCACATCAGATGCGCTGTCAGAAATAAACATAACCAGAGTAATCAAATCAACCATGAGAGTCATCATACATTGCTCCCCCTGTGATGATACATTACTAAATCTCATAATGTATCCCACATCATTCCTGCAGTCAATCAGAGAAGTAAGCTTCAGAAGCGGATGACTGCAGTAGGGTCAGAATTCCCTACGTTTCTGATCGGTTCTCCATCTTTTTCCAAACTTGCTTGAACTTCCTAACTGTGTGCTGAAAGTTGTCCACTTTCTCAGATCTGTTCAACCCGCATTCCTTTTCTACATGTCCATACTTGTTACAGAAATAACATCTCATGTGTCCAGAGAAATAAGCATAAGAATCATAATGAGTATTTCTAATCTTCCTCCTTTTAAAATCAGCTGCTTTATGTCCATACTTGTTACATGAAAAACAATATCCCTTGAAGAAACCAGAGTACCTTTCTATGTAGGAACTGTTTGTTTGAGGCTGAAATGATCTGCTCCTGCAATTTGCTGCAACATGCCCATAATTATGACAATTAAAGCATTCAACATTATTGACTGATTTCCTTTGAGATTTCATCATTTTTGGTTGACCTTTTGTCTCTTTCAACACTTCAGGTTTTGCATTGACATCCTCTAAATTTTTAGCACTTCCTTGTGAGCTAGATTCTCCTTTAACAGTTTCATGGAAACCAAGACCAAGTTTGATAGCAGGAGACCTTTGATTACTCATAATATTGTCCAAAATATTAGTACTATCTTGAAACCTCAAAATTTTAACCTTTTCTTCTAATTTACCTTTGAGAATGTTTACCTCAACCTCCAAGGCTTGACATTGCTTTGCCATGCTTTCTTCTTTCCTTCTTCCATCTTCTACTTGATCCTTCAGATTTAGAATTTCTTCTTTCAACCAATTTTCGTTTTCTTCACATGTTTGTTGCAGCTCTTCATTCTTCTTATTTGATTTTTCTAGATCTTCTTTGAGAGAGATGATTTCTGCTTCAAGGCCTTCCTTTTCAAATGGTTGTAGAGGTTCCTCATTCTTCTTACTTGATGCTTCAAGGTCTGCTTGTAGAGAGATGATTTCTGCTTTAAGTTTTTCACCTTGATTGGTTGCATAAGCATACAATCCTTGATACTTGTCTATCTGTCCATTTAGAGTTTCTATCTTTTCATTCATCCTAGAGATCACATCTTTGTAGATAGATTCCTTCCTTTTAAATTGATACCAATCATTACTTTCATCATTTGCTTCTAGACGTTCACTCTCTTTAGATGATTTTTGTTGATCTTCAACTTTAATCTTGACAGCTTCTTGTAGATCCATACTGTTACTTTCACTATCTTTGCCTTTGCATATACAGGTAAGTGAAATACAAGAACGACGATCAATACCTGTTTCATCTTCTTTAATTTCTGCTCTACATGATTTCTGAGGTTTCTCCTTTCCTTGAGTAACCTTCTTCTTTTGCTTCTTTGCCATGAGAACTTGTAGAGCTTGGTCAGAATCTTCTTCATCTTCACTGGACACTTCATCATCATCTTTATTTGCATAATAACTCTTCCTCTTTTCAAATTGTTTCCCTTTACCATGTTTTTCTCTATAAGGACATTTAGCAGCATAGTGACCAACTTTTCCACAATCAAAACATTTGAAGGGAAGCTTACCTTTGAATCTTCCAGTACCTAGTTGGAGTTTTCTCACAAAATTCGCTTCTTCTTCTTCGGATATATAGCTGGATTCTTTGACAACTTCCTTTTCTTTTCCTTTTGCAGATACCTTGAAAGCAGCTTCTTTGATTTGAGAAGGACCTCCTTGTCTCATTTCAAAAGCAGTCAGAATACCATGTAATTGAACAATGGTAAGAGTTTGCAGATCTTGCCTTTCTTCAATAGCTGAAACTTTAGAGTCAAATTTTGAAGTCAAAGATCTTAAGACTTTTTCTAGCAGAGTAGTATCGGTTATGGTTTCACCCAAATTTCTCATTCGATTTACAATATCATCTAGACAAAGAAAGAAAATGGCAATACTTTCATCACTATGCATCCTTAAATTTTCATATTCAATTCTGAGAGTTTGGAGTTTTGCATTTTTTACCTTTGTATCTCCTTCATAGCTCAGAATGATTTTGTCCCATATTTCTTTTGCTGAATGTAACTGCATCACTTTAGAAAATTCTGATTCAGACATGCTTCCTAACAAGAAATTTACTACTTTTGTTAGTATGAATTCTTTGTCGAAGTGTACGAAAAAGAACCACTTTAGCTACGCATAACTAATAGCCCTAACAACAATAGAGGCTGCAAAACATCTTCAGATCTGCAATTAGTAGTTAAAATGCTGCAACAAATAGATCTATAAATGGAAAGACATTAAGCAGAAAAGTAAAGAGTTTGCTCCATGCATCCAACAGACAAGACAAGAACACGATTTTTGAATGAATTTTTATATTACAGGGCACCTGGGAGGAAACAAGAAGGTGTATCCAGATCTCCTCAATGGGATGGGTTCTTTGTAGTCCTCAGCACTTCAGATCTAAGCTTTCTCTCTCTTGTAGATGTAGAAAACCCAATGTAGAAGGTAGAGCTCAATGGGAGAAAAATGGTAGAAAATGAGACCAAGTGTATAGATCCATAGTGATCTAATAGGCAACAAAAGGTGAAGAATGATGGGGAAAACCCTCCTATTTATAACAAAATATTGGGTCCTTCTAGATCTTGGTGCATGATTAAAATAATGGTAATCACATCTAGATCCACCTCTATGGAATATTTTATTATTATTTGTTGGAGGGAAAGGGTGTTTGACTTGGGTCAAATCCCTTGATTAGTGAAAAATAAATAAATAAATGATTTATTTATCTTTTTAAGGAAGTGGTTGGGATATAATCAAATAAATAATGATTTATTTGATTAATGGTGGTTGATTTTGTCATATTTAACAAGGAATATTATTTAAATAATTATTCCTAGAAAATAATAAGATAACTATGGGTTTATCTCATTAATTTCTTTGTTTTTGGGTTAAACATGACTGGGAATAATAATTAAATTATGGTTTAATTAATTATTCCTTTTGGGGTTTCCTAATTAACATAGTGAAAGCAGTTTTACTTGGGGTAAAACTGGTCTTACATGGTGCACTTGGGTCCATCTAATGATGAAAAGTTAGATGACCAAAAAATGGTGTAACAACTTTGGCATTGATTTCATACTTCTTCCTTTCTGCTGCATCAGTAGGAATACTTGTTGGGTATTGATAACCTTCTTCCACGATTGCCCATACATCTGCACCAAGACTTTGCAGATAAGCTTTTGTTCGTACCTTCCAGAATATCAGATTGCTTCCATTGAATAGAGGTGGCTTTATAGACATTACTCCTTCTTGACTTCCCATTGTGACGGATCACCTTTAAGCGATCAAGCTTCTGCACAAGGACCTCCTCTGATACCAATTGTTGGGAAAAATACCGAGAGGGGGGGGGGGGGGGTGAATCAGTATTTACAGCATATTCAAACTTTTTACTCCTTCATGCTCTAAAACCCATATGCTACTTTGCTGAAGCCAACTAGCGTATACACGCGGATATCCTTCATGAAACTCGCGTATACCCAGAGATCTAATTATGCCATTAGTTCTTCACTTACATAATTCCATCATTCATTTATTAGATGTTCTATAAACAGTAAACATGTGCAGTAAGAACAGAAACCATCACACAAAGCATCACACATGAACACCAGGATTTTTAGGTGGAAACCCAAGTCGGGAGAAAACCACCGCTGCAGTTGCTCAGCCTTCAATATTTTATAATAGAGAAAACATCTTACAACATATGTGCTGGCGCAGACTTGACCAGCACGCAGGCACCCACCTGCGCTCGTTTACCAGCCTCTCCTGGAAGGGAGCTCCAACCCCCTGACTCGTTTACCAGCCTCTCCTGGAAGGGAGCTACGGCCCCCTGCTCTCGTTTACCAGCCTCACCTGGAAGGGAGCTACGACCCCCTGATCTCGTTTACCAGCCTCACCTGGAAGGGAGCTACCACCCCCTGACTGAAGGCTACAACCCTCAACACCTCTATGGACCACGTTTCATCAATTTTCACACTGGATCCAAAGCATCCTTTAGGACACCACTTGCAGGCCACATTTCATCATATTTTCAGACTAGACCCTTTCCATACTTTTAAGCACAGTCAACCATGAAACAGATACATATAACTTACTGACAGATATCAGTAAACCAGCAGAACAGATCAGACATTTCTTACCACAGACTTCAGCAAACCCTAGTTTGCATACGAGCTTTCCTTTCTCTGATGTCGCGTATATACGCGCTTCCGTCCACATAAACCAGCGTATACTTCAGTACAAATTACAGAGCTAATTTTATTGCACATATGCGCTTTCTCTTCAGCGAAGCCGCGTATATACGCGCTTCCTCTTCGGCGAACTAGTGTATGGTTCTTCAAACTTAAATGTCATTGCAATTCTTCACAACAGATACATCACTTCAGATTTTACCCTTTACCTCAGACAGATGTTCGCCTAGATGTTCGCCTCATCACAGATCTAATCATTCCATAAACAGATCTACAAATATAAGTAAAATACAGATCTAGATCCCCTTCTTCATCACTCCTTCATCGGTGCATCATACATTCAGATCTTTCATTCAACTGTAACCCTTTCCATTCAGATATACTCTAGAGAGAAGTATTCATTCAAGCTCAGACATCTTGCACCCATGCTCATGATTTGCACAATGAATTTCTTCTCTTTATATAGGTTTACCCTTTTTCAATACCATGAGCCCCTTTTTCAATACCATGAGCCAAAACTACATTACTTCCGATGGTATTCCTGGACGGGGTCATTTAGACAAATCATTACCCAATACAATGGGTCAATACCATGGTGGTTACCCCTGGTTTTGCACTTTATGATCGCTTTTGCCCATACGCGACTTGGCACGTTATTTCCTGCGTGCATACGCGGCTTCTTCTAGACAAATCTGCGTATGCCTTGAGACATACTCTTTCCATCATAGATCTAACACATACTTAATTCCTTTCTTCATTTCCTTCTGTACTCACTGTAGATACATTAGATTTACATCATTTAACAGGTTCATCAAGACATATTCTATCAAGCACAACTTCATCTTGCCATCATCTTCATCAAGTGGGTTGCCATTCAAGGACAACACTCTATCAAGTGGGTTGTCATCAAGGACAACACTCAGCATCATATTGCTAAAAAACATCATATCACATCAGATTTATATCATTTACCAAGTCCATCAAGTCAAGAATAACTTCATCAGGTGGATTTCCATCAAGGACAACACATGTCAACAATCTTATGTCTTCATCTTCATTCATTGGGTTGCCATCAAGGACAACACTCTGCATCATATTGCCAACAATAAGGTCTTTGAACCCTAGATGTTTGAGACAAAATTGTTCAAAGCGAAAATGTTTGGGAGTGGAAATACCAGGTCCAAGCCATTGGAGTTGGATCAACCAATGATCTGAACCAGAGGTTGGAATGATGGTGGCTATGAGCTCTCGTCCCAGGTGGATGAAGTCTTCTATGATGAGGAAGCGGGCCAATCTAGATGCAATTTGATGGGATCCTCCACTCCTATTATTCCAAGTGAAGATGCCATTGGATGTTTGAATATCTATTAGATTATTTCCTTAGATGAAGTCCTTGAATTTTGTGTTGTCCAAGTCAAGATGGGTTCTTCCTCCTTTTTTCTCCTGAAGGGTTGTGATCATGTTAAAGTCTCCTCCAATTAGCCAGAGAGGGTGAGTTCGTTGGTTGTTGAGATCCGATATGCTATTTAGAAGCTCTATTTTTTGTTGTATTAATTGTGGGAAGTACAAATTTGAGAGATGGCCATGAATGTTGGTTCCAATCAGGCGGAAGGAAGTGTCGATGTGCGTGACTGTTCTTGTTCATTTTCTTCCTCCTCTTCACAATATATGTAAAATAATTTCTTCTTAGCACACTTATGACCTTTAGTGTATTTTCTATCACAACTGTGGCAATGTCCTTTTGCTCTTTTTTCTTCCAATTGTTGTGGTGTCAACCTTGTAAGTTGTGGAAGTCTAGGAGTAGCAGCACTTCCATATTTATAGATGTGAGTGGTAGGCTTCCTTGTCGCCATAATTTTACATTCAATTTTTATTGCCAATCTGAATGCCTTCTCCAATGAATCAGGTTCCCAAATGCGAACTTTATGAAGGATGTTATCCTTTAAAGTCCCTATGAAGAAATCAATTTTGCGTTCCTCTAGAATATCAGTTACCCTTATATTAAATTTTTGGAAGTCCTCAATGTGCTCCACCACTGAACCCTTTTTTTTAGATTTATCAATTGGATAAAGAAGGTGTTTCTCTTTGTATCCACATAATGTGCTATCATTTCCTCTGTAAAAATTAACCAAGTGACAATTTTTTTATTGGAGCAAAGCCATCAATACCATACAAATGTATTTTTTTCTAAATGTAAAGTTTCAATGTGTACCTTTTGTGTGTTTTTCACATTCTTGAGATCAAAATATTGATCCATTTGTAGTATCCATGTTACAGGATCCTTGCCATCAAATTTCCACATATCCATATTTGGAATATGGTGGTTCTTCCATCCAACATTAGAGCTTATGAAATCACGATTAACATTTATTTTGTTCTCATCATGAGTTTCCTCTACTATCTTTTCACCATTAGGAAACATTTCTTGTATCAACTTTGTCAAACCTTCCATGTCTTCTTTTAGATCATTCTTCATGTTTCCCATGTTGTCTTTCATTTTTTCTTCCATGTCATACATATTAGCTTACATACCATCCATCTCAGATTAAATTCATTTCTTCAAACCATCCATCTTAGCTTCCACACCTTTCTTCAAAACTTCCATTTCATTTTTTGTTGCTCTTTGCAAGAGCGAAATTTGGTGCACTTGCTCTTGTAATTTTGATATGTCATGTTGCCATTCTTCATGTTCATGGGTCATAGTAGAGCCTTCTAAAGGCTTAATGGGTGTTGAATTATTTTTAGGGTGGATTTTGGAACCCAATACTGATATCTATTCTACAATATGACCTTGAAATCAATTGAAACTGAATTTTCACACAAGACATATGCAATTCGAAGAAAAACAAATACAAACATTTTTATTTCTTTTGACGAGCTCGATATTGAAATTGAATTATCTATGTAATTTTGAATCTTCAATATCTAAAATTTGGCCCTGTAGTAGCCCTTTGAAGCTTCTTTCAAATGCCATAGGTCTGACCTGATTTGGATTATTCAAGGCAAATTTATGCCCAATCTCCCACAATGACCTATTTATGGACTGGTTCAGTACAACGAACTTGTACGACGTGCCATGTGTCATTGTTTCCTCCTTTGGCTCTGAAACAAAAGAAACCAAATTCTGTGTAATTATGGCCATTTTTTACAGAATTCCATTTTGATTATCAGAGAGAGAGTTATGACGATTTTCCCATGGTCACCTCTTTGAGATGAAATTAGGGAGCCTGAAGAAACCCTAACTTCCACAGATCATATCTCCGAAAATATTGTGAACCAAGATCTGAACATTTTACATGACGTTCGTTAGGATTTCGGCTTCTCTCTATAAAAATTTCATCTTCTGAATCTTCGTAGAAAATAAGTTATAGTGAAAATGCCATGATGACCTGTTTGGAGCAGCAAAACCCTAGAATCCAAAGCTCTTATACCAAATGTTATGAAACCAGCTCCAAAAATAGAATAAAAGAGAGATCAATGCCTTAGAAATTAACCACTTTGAGGGGGAAACCTCCAATACATTACATAAATTAACAATTCTTGTATGATACAAATGACAAAACCTCCTTATATATATAGGAGTCCATGGGGTCACAATATAATCCTAGTCGACCTAAAAATAATAATGTAATAATAACAATATTGGGGTTACAAGGGTACAAAAATAATAATAAGGGGGTTACACTAACAAAAATAAGGGACTATACTAGTAATATAGGGACCTAACAGCTACAATAATTGTTATGGTGGTCATGATCTGTTGGTTATGTATTCAGCAGTATGATATGATGTAAATGTTGCATCGAGTTGTGTTATAAATATCCATGGGAAACATGTATTTAGCTAGTTTATAAGTGTCATTGAACACCAGGGACGATGTTCACCCAAGGGGGAGGGGTTGGTAACAACCCCTTGTTGATTTCTTATGTAAATAAAAATAAACCCAAGGTCATGGGACACCTATCCCAAGTTGAATGTTGGGAAAACATAGCGATGAGGATCATTGGTGATTAATTAATGGCTATGTAAATTAGATAAAGCATTCACAAAGGCAAAGAGGCATTAATTGTAATTTTATTTATGAAATAATGAAAAATATGAGAAAAAGGAGATGAAATGTCATATATTTTCATGAGGAAATTGAAGGGAAAATAGAGGGAAATGAAGAAAACGAAGGCCTCACTGATAAAAATTCCTATGCGGATCAATTCACAAATTTTGTCAGTTGAACCTTTTTTCATTTAATTTTTGAGCTCTCTCTCTATTCTCTCATACTCTTTCACACTTAGATTTTTTTTTGGAGCACTATGGGAGAATTTTGGCATACTTTATATTTGGAGAAAGAAGTAAAAGGAAAGCAGGAAAGTGCAAGGGAACAGGTGGATCAAAAACTACAACTAGGTTACTTTTCAGGTCACGAGTTGCATGTATTATTTCCCTGATGCATGGTAGTTTCATGTTGTTTTTTGGTTATGTTCCATCATTAGCATGGAATATTGCCTGGATTGAAAGTGTTTTTAGCCTTTCCTTGCCATTTCCTAGATAGCCATGGTGTTGTGGGTTTTCCCATTGATTTTTTTTCTAGTTGGCACTCATTACTCCTTATGGATGTTGGTTTGAAAAAATGCTCTGGAAGCCTTGAAACAACTAGGGTTGAGTTACTAATCCTGGAGCCTATGTTGGACAAACATTATGGAGCCCTTGGTGGGTTGCGTTACTAGTCCTAGAGTCGGGTTGTACAAACTCTATAGAGCCCTGAAATGATGGGGGTTGAGTTACTAGTTCTTAGAGCACTTGATATTTGGGTAAATATTGATCTAGTTAGTATTAGTGATGTCCAAGAATGAGGTGGAATCACTAGTTGCGGGCTGAGGTGGTTTGGCCTTTGGAAGCCCTAGTTTGGTTTTGTTGATTTGTTCCATGAGATCCCACATTCAAAATTGGAATATGGTGCAAGGGTGATTGTGTTGTGAAACCAGCTCCCAAAAAGAGAAGAAAAGAGATATCAGCACCTTAGAAATATATATATATATATATATATTAAAAAAGAAACTTTAATTCAATTAAAATTAAACCACATATTAAACTAATGTAAAGTTTTAAACCCAAATCATATGGCATTTCAAACGTCACGTGGGAAAATGATTATAAGGTTTAATGTATAACAGGTTTAATGTTATATGTTAAATGGCTACATTATGGTTAAAGTCATATGGAAATGGCATATATTCATTGTTAACGTGGTTAAAGGCATGTGGCAAACTTTGATATAGTTTCAAAAATCCAAGGGCACGTGCAGCTTACGATTGGTGGAGCGGAAGTTAAGGGCATGGGGGGGCCAGCCCCTTTCCCACGGAACCACGTGATCAGCCATCTGAACCAACGGCTTTAAGGCCTTCTAAACCGGTGGGAATTTCAATGCGGTTAAGCATTTAATGTTAAGGATTCATAGCATGTGAACACGTCCAGGTGACATTTAATGAAACTGTTAGTGGCTCCTCCATTTTAGTGTCGTTTCCTCCATTTTTGGCGGACCCTCCATCATTGGCAGAATTATCTGGCAGTTAGCCAGACTTAGCTGGAGTTATTCTAGGCCAAACTGGCAGTCTAAGTAAATGTGGCATAAATTTGGCTAGGAAAGGCCTTTTGGAACGAATTTTTTTTTTATTTTGGGGTATTGAAGCATTTTGGAGCTTTTGGGACAGGTTGCAGAGCCATCAGGGCACTCTGTCAGCAATTTTATCGGCTAATTTGGTTGTGGAGCCACTAGGGCTTGGTGAAATATCATTTGTGTTGGACTATACTCATCCATTTGAGGTGAATGAATAGTCTATTTTTACTATTTTCAATCCTCTGTTTCTGAATTTGCAGCTATTTTATCCTTTTGAGGCTTTATTCACATTGTAATACTTATTTTTAGCATTAATGAAAGAGGGAAAAGCGTATTTGGAGGCTTTTGGACCCAGCAGAGGTAGCCCAAGAGAGGGGTGAATTGCTTAAACAAATGCTTACTTTTATGTTGTGCATTTTTGCTGCTATATTCCAGATTTTACTACATTAAACAGTAATTTTTAATAAGTCCACTTTTCCCAATGAGACTTATACAGTGATCAAAACTCATTAGTTTCACTTCAAACCACATTACTTCCTTTGCAGAATACTTGAACTTGCTTATTCACACATAAAATTTGGTTAATGAATACTTTGAAAACATAAACAAATACTTTCATTGACAGATCAATTTAGTGTTTACCTTATATTTCTTTAGGCAGAGCCAGTAAGAGGGCTAGAAGCTTCTGGTTTCATCCTTTCTAGTAAAGGTGAAATAACCAGTAAAAACCCCTACTGTCTATCTCTGTATAAGAAATATTTTGTTCACACAATTTCAGAATAGATTGGTATCAGAGCTCTAGGTTTTGCTTAAGAGTTTGTAAAATTTGTGCAAGAAGATTGTGTTATTCTGCAAAATTTGATGCTTACTAGGCTGAAATTGAAAACAGGGGAAGGTCAATTGGTTAGAGAACAAGACAATCCTCAACCAAGGAGGGCTAGGGTGCCATTATCTCCACCTTCCATTTCATCCTCATTAGCCTTAGAATCAGCCACAAAGATGTCTTCCAAAGAAGGAGAAGTACATGAGGAAGTGGATCCCAAGGAAGAAGAAAGAGTTTTAGAAAAGCTTTCTTGGACATGACTAAGATGGTTAGGATCCTCTATCAGGAGAGAAATGATCTGATTGCTGGAGAAGGGTCTAGAAACCAAAGAGAAGAAGGAGATTCTTCAGGAGGGAAGAAATACAATGATAAGTCTAAGAAAGGGAATGGAGGAAATGGTGATCCACCATCTCCATCGTCATCCTCTTCCTCCACATCATCCTCTTCAACTTCTGTTAATCAGTCACACAAAACAAAAACATCTCTTAAAAATCCTTTGTTAAAGCTTGATGTGAAGTTTGAGTTACCGATGTTTAATGGTGATGTTAATGCAGAAAAATTGGATAACTGGATTAGACAGCTGGAAGTCTATCTAAGAATTCAGAATTTGCATGATGATGACACAAAAATCCAATTAGCCTCATTGAGAATGGATGGAGTAGCTTTGGTTTGGTGGGAAGCCAAGACCAGAGAGGAAATCAAAAAGCATGGTAAGATAACTCTAACATGAACTGAGTTTATTACTGTTATTAAGAAATAATTTTATCCTCTTGCTCATATTCAGAAAGAAATCATGAATTGGCAAAATTTTAGGCAACTTAAGGGTCAAAATGTGCAAGATTATACCCAAGAGTTTAGAAGGAGAGCACTTCTACTTGGAGTAGACTTACAAAGTCAAGACACCTTGTTGAAATACATAGGAGGTTTGCACAATTATCTGCAACATACTATTCTAATGTTTAATCCTACCAGCTTAGATGAAGTCTGTGTGCAGGCTACACATTTAGAAGCTAGAGGAAAGAATGATTTTGATGCTTTTGATGAGGATAGTAATTTTAAAAACAAAGGAAAGAAGAGAGTTGCAAATTCAAGAAAGGACAAAGGAAAGTTCTTTTGCAAGAACTGTTCGAAGACAAGTCATGATGAAGATCATTGTTGGAAGCTTCATCCTGAACTGAAACCAGAAAAATACAAGAACAAAAACAAGACCAAAGAAAAGGAGAAAATTGTAGCAACAGTTGAGCAAGACTTAGGGTCAGACTCAGGAGATGAGACAAAAAGCATAGCTATGGTTTTAAAGAACATTAAGGGGAAAGAAGTGGTGCAAGACACAACTCCCAGTTCTAGCTCTTTGAATTGTCACAAAGATACTCATGAAGAAAAGAGGAGGATAGAGCTTTTCCATGTGAGGGTCATTTCAAAACATACCAAAATTGACACACTATTTGACAGTGGGTCACAAGCGAATCTTATATCTGAAGACTTGGTCAAGCAGCTTAAACTTGAGACCATTCCACATCCAAAGCCTTATCCACTTGGATGGATATGCAAGGATGCTAATTTGCAAGTCTCAAGGAAGTGCATATTGCGCTTTGCAATAACTACACACTTTATTGACACAGTGGAACTTGATGTGGTGCCGCTTGATATCTCAGGTATTGTTTTGGGAAGTCCTTATTTATTTGACAGGAAGGCTATCTTTCATCGCCATGAAAACAAGTATCACTTGTTCAAATATGGTAAAGAGTAAATTGTGAGAGCTCACAAGAAGAAGCTGGAATCTTCTTTACTCCATGCAAGTCAATTGAAAAGACTGGTTAATGCAAGTCAAAGTCTAACTTTGTTAATGTTGAAATGACCAGATTTTGAGCATTCACCTTTTTATGATGTTGCTAATAATATGTCTTAGTTTAATAACAGTTTGTCTTTGAAAGAAGATGATGTTATGTTGCACAAATTACCTTTTGGGTCAGCCAATGCAGAGAATGAAGTGTCAAAGCAAAGCAGTGCAAGCAAGGAGGACACACAATTCAGCATGGGAAAAAGTTGGTTTCAGAATGGTAGAATTCGCCATGGGAACAATTTGCAAGGTGAAAGTTATTTTAAGTCTTCTGGGAAGTTTGATCAGTGTAGAAAAAGTTTGTTTTCTGCAGATTACAATTGTTGTTCTGCAAATTTTAATCATTTGCATCATGACTCCGTCAATCTTAGCAATGGTCGATCAGTTGATTCCAGAGACAGATTATCATTTTCTCAAAAGCTTCATTTGATGAAATCGGGTAGATTTCAGTTATTCAAGGGTGGAAGAGTGGAGAATTAGTCTCCACATCATCAGTTTCAGTAATCAGAGAGCTTTTGGGGTCCAAAAGCTTCCCATTTGGGAGGTGTGATAAAGAGATCAAGTCCTTTATGGAAAAATGCTCAAAAATTTAGTTGCTCAGAATTGGTCCAAACCAGAACTACAGGAAAGAGCTTGAAAAAACGATCTTGTAGTCACAAACGACACTGAAAACTGATGTCGTATGAAGAAGTTATCGCATTTGGAAATCGCCTAATAACCTCTAATTGTGAAAGGGAATTTTTTAATTTTATGTGTGGATAATTTTTTGATTTTAATTAAAGTTTAATTAATGGTTTATATATATATATATATATATATATATATATATATAATATTTTATTTGATTTTAAAAATCATATATATATATATATATATATATATATATATATATTAAATATTAAAAAAGAAACTTTAATTAAATTAAAATTAAACCACATATTAAATTAATGTAAATTTTTAAACCCAAATCATATAGCATTTCAAAAGTCACGTGGGCAAATGATTATAAGGTTTAATGTATAACAGGTTTAATGTTATATGTTAAATGGCTACGTTATGGTTAAAGTCATATGGCAATAGCATATATTCATCGTTAACGTGGTTAAAGGCATGTGGAAAATTTTGATATAGTTTTAAAAATCGAAGGGCACGTGCAGCTTACGATTGGTGGAGTGGAATTATCTGGCAATTAGCCAGACTTCGCTGGAGTTATTCTAGGCCAAACTGGCAGTCTGAGTAAATGTGGCATAACTTTGGCTAGGAAAGGCCTTTTGGAACGATTTTTTTTTTAGATTTTGGGGTATTGAAGCATTCTGGAGCTATTGGGATAGGTTGCAGAGCCATAAAAGCACTCTATCAGCAATTTTATCAGCGAATTTTCTTGTGGAGCCACTAGGGCTTGGTGAAATATCATCTGTGTTGGACTATACTCATCCATTTGAGGTGAATGAATAGTCAATTTTTACTGTTTTCAGTCCTTTGTTTATGAATTTGCAGCTATTTTAGCTTTTTGAGGCTTTCTTCACAGTGTAATACTTATTTTGAGCATTAATGAAAGAGGGAAAAGCCTATTTTGAGGCTTTTGGACCCAGCAGAGGTAGCCCAAGAGAGGGGTGAACTGCTTAAACAAATGCTTAATGTTATGTTGTGCATTTTTGCTTCTATATTCCAGATTTTACTACATTAAACAATAATTTTTAATAAGTCCACTTTTCCCAATGATACTTATACAGTGATCAAAGCTCATTAGTTTCACTTCAAACCACATTACTTCCATTGCAGAATACTTGAACTTGCTTATTCACACATAAAATTTGGTTAATGAATACTTTGCAAACATAAACAAATACTTTCATTGACAGATCGATTTAGTGTTTACCTTATATTTCTTTAGGTAGAGCCAGTAAGAGGGCTAGAAGCTTCTGGTTTCATCCTTTCTAGTAAAGGTTAAATAACCAGTAAAAGCCCCTACTGTCTATCTCTATATAAGAAATATTTTGTTCAAACAATTTCAGATCAATATTCCACCTCTTGTACTCCAAATAAACATTTGGATGTTTTTGCATATAATTGTTTCTCCTGCAATAGTTTGAACACCCTATCAACATGTTGAACATGATCCTTCCAAGACCTATTGTAGATTAGTATATCATCAAAAAATACTAGCACAAATTTTCTAAGGAAGGGTTTGAAAATGGAATTCATCAACACTTGAAATGTAGAAGGTGCATTGCTAAGGCCAAAAGGCATGACCAAAAATTCATAATGACCCTCATGAGTTCAAAATGTTGTTTTCGGAATATCTTCATTCTTCATTCTAATTTGATGATATCCTGAAGAAGATCCAACTTGGTAAAATAAATTGCTCCATGTAATTCATCCAATAATTCATCAATCACAGGAATGGGAAATTTATCTTTAATGGTGAGCTTATTGATCTCCCTATAATCCAGACACATTCACCATGATCCATCCTTCTTGTGTACCAATACTATAGGAGCAGAGAAAGAACTTTGACTAGGTTGAATTATACCCACCTCTAGCATTTATGCAATCATATGTTCAATTTCGCTCTTTTGGACATAATGATATCTATAAGGATTTATGTTTGGAGGAACACTTCCTGGAATCAAATGGATAGCATGATCATGATCACTAATAGGTGGGATTCCTTTGGTAGTTTCAAACATCATGGAATGATTGTCCAAGACTTTTTGGAGATCTGCAAAAATAGATGATTTTGATGTTGGAACTTCTAGTGAGCATAATTGTGAAATTACGCCTCATTGTTCTTTCTTTAGAAGCTTTGTCATGAAATTAGAGCTTATTATCTTTCACGGCTTCCCTACAATACCCCGTAATTCGACTTCCTTTCCTTCTGAAAAAAATTTCAAGAAAAGCTCTTGAAAATTAAAAGCTACCGTCCCCAAATATTGTAACCATTGTACTCCTAGTACAACATCAACACCTCCCATAGGAATTGAATGAATTGGACTATTCAATACATATTCCCCCATGGTTAGCTTGATATTATGGAATTTTCCAGAGAAATTTATAGTTCCTCCATTTCCAACCATCACTTGACATTCTGGTGCTGGGTATAGGAAACAATTCAATTCCTTGGCTACCTTACAATGAATAAAATTATGGGTGCTACCTGAATCAATCAACACTATTACCTTTTTATTCTTGATATGTCCTTCTATATTGAGAGTTTACGAAGTGGTAATTCCTGCCAATGCATTACACGATATGGTCGGACTCATTTCTTCCTCTTCTAGGGCTGGTTCCTGGTGTATATCCTCTTCTTTTGAAGATTATTGTTCATATTCTTTTTCCTCTTCACAATCTATGTAAAATAATTTCTTCTCAGCACACTTATGACCTTTAGTGTATTTGGTATCACAACTGTAGCAAAACCCTTTTGCTCTTTTTTCTTCCAATTGTTGTGGTGTCAACCTTGTAGGTTGTGGAAATCTAGGAGTAGCAACACTTCCATATTTATAGAAGTGAGTGGTAGGCTTCCTTGTCGCCATAATTTTACATTCAATTTTCTTACCAACCTAAATGCATTCTCCAATGAATCAAGTTCCAAAATGTGAACTTCATGTTGGATGTTATCCTTTAAAGTACCTATGAAGAGATCAATCCTGTGTTCCTCTGGAATATTAGTTGCCCTTATATTCAATTTTTGGAAGTCCTCAATGTGCTCCCCCACTAAACACTTTTGTTTGAGATTTATCAATTGGCTAAAGAAAGTGTTTCTCTTTGTATCCTCATAATGTGCTATCATTTCCTCCGTAAAAATTGACCAAGTGACAATTTTTTTACGGGAGCAAAGCCATCTATACCATACAAATGTATTTTGTTCTAAATGTAAAGTTGCAATGTGTACCTTTTGTGTGTTTTTCACATTATTGAGATAAAAATATTGCTCCATCTGTAGTATCCATGTTACAGGATCCTTTCCATCAAACTTCCTCATATCCATTTTTGGAATATGGTGGTTCTTCCCTCCAACATTAGAGTTTATGAAATCACAATTAACTTTTATTTTGTTCTCATCATGAGTTTCCTCTACTATATTTTCACCATTAGGAAACATTACTTGTATCAATTTTGTCAAACCTTCCATGTCTGCTTTTAGATCGTTCTTCATGTTTTCCATCTTAGACTCCATGCTAGCTTCCATGCCATCCATCTTAGCTTACATGCCATTCTTCAAACCATCCATCTTAGATTCCACACCTTTCTTCAAACCATCCATCTTGGTTTCCACGGCTTTCTTCAAAACTTCCATGTCATTTTTTGTTGGTCTTTGCGAGAGCGAAATTCGTTGCACTTGCTCTTGTAATTTTTATATGTCATGTTGCCATTCTTTGTCTTCATGAGTCATAGTAGAGCCCTCTACAAGCTTAATGGGTGTTGAATTATTTTTAAGGGCCATTTGAGAATCCAATACTCATATTTATTCTACAATATGCCCTTAGAATCAATTCTACTTAACTCTTCAAACAAGACTTATGCAATTTAGAAAAAAAAAATACACACCTTTTCCTTGCTTTTGAGTAGCTCGATATTGAAATTGACTTATCTCTATACTTGCAGATCTTCAATATCTGAAATTTGGCCATGTAGTAGTCCTCTAAAGCTTCTTTCAAATGCCATAGGTCTGACTTGATTTGGATTCTTCAAGACAAAGTTATATCCAATCTCCCACAATGACCTAATTATGGACTGGTTCAATAGAGCGAACTTGTATGACTTTCCACTTATCACTGTTTTCTCCTTTGGCTCTGAAATTTATAGACAGGAAACTACAGTCCGTGTAATTCTAATCACATTTTGTAGAATTCCAATCTGATGCTCAGAGAGATATTTATGAAGTTTTTCCCACGATCACCTCTTTGAGATGAAATTCGGGACCCTAACAAAGACCTAACTTTCACACATCATATCTCTGAAAATATTGGGAACGAAGCTCTGAAATTTTGTGACAATGTTCCTCAGGATGTCGGCTTCACGCTCTAAACATTTCAGCTTCTGCACCTTGGTAGAAAAAAGGTTACAACGAAAATTCTGCGATGACCGTTTTAAGTGAAATTTAGGAGCCTGCAAAAAGCCCTAACTTCCACAGATCATATCTCCGAAACTATTGCGAACCAAGCTTTGAAATTTTGCAAAGATGTTTCTAAGGATTTCAGCATCACACTCTAAATATTTCAACTTTTGAACCTTTGTAGAAAAAAATTTATAGCGAAAATTCCACGATGACCTGTTTGGAGCAGCGAAACCCTAGAATCCAAAGCTCTGATACCAAATGTTGTGAAAACAGCTCCCAAAAAGAGAAGAAAAGAGATATCAATGCCTTATAAATAAGCCACTTTGAGGGGGCAACCTCCAATACATTACATGAATCAACAATTCTTGGATGATACAAATTACAAAACCTCATTTCTATATATAGGAGTCCATGGGGCCAGAATGTAATCCTAGCCGACCTAACAATAATAATTTAAGGGCACAATAATAACAATATGGGGGTTACAAGGGTACAATAATAACAATAAGGGGGTTACACTAACAACAACAAGGAACTATACTAGTAATATAGGGACCTAACAGATTGGTTGAAATATATATTTGGTTCATCGCAATCTATGATCGGGTGGTACATGGAAGTCCTTGACTTTGTTGGCTTTTGAATATGATAATAAGATATTTTTTCCCTATTGTATTCTACGATTATTTTTACTTTTTATTATGTGGCTTTGATGGTTGTTCTATCATGGTTATTATTCTGATTATATGTTGCTTATAAGTATGGTTCTGTAACATGTACTGTTTATGGATCTTGATATGTTTTGTTTTGTTGACGAATGGTTGATCGATGCATGAGATAATATATGTTATTTCATATATTAAGAGATGGAATTAAACTTTCTTAATGATTTTTGGATAAGTATCATACCCAAATATTCATATATGCATTTATGACTAATAACATGTTCTCAGTATGTTTTAAAAGATTATTGTCGTGGTTAGGCTTGATTAGGTCAAGTCTTTGATCAATTTTGGTATGGATGGTTTTTTCCTGATCTCATTTAACACTTTAGAAATTTTCATTGAGTTCTAGGAAGTACTCTAGAGACAAGCCTCAAAAAGGTGGCTTAGAATCTAGGACCACACCCTCTGAACTACCAGTTTTGGGTCATAGTCACAGCCTTACGGGCTTATGCATGTGGTAGGAGGCCTATAGCCACATGGAGGCTTTATCATGCATGCAGATGTGGGCCCAAGTCATTGAAAAAGCACTCCAACTCAATCTTTGGGCATCTGGAGTGGTTGTCTAGCTCTCGGGGGTACTATAGCTCCTGAGGAAGGTTATTAAAGTTTCAGATTGTCGATTCCACTTCCTTAATGTGATAAAGGATATAAGATCATGTCATAGTATCTCTCCCTCTTGTTTTTACCTTGGCAGGTGTTAGGTGCAGTATATGTTTGAATAATAGACCAACATTTAATGGTCAATCCGGGGTTCATAGACTTTGAGATGCAACACTAGAAATTCTAGAGAAGGAATTCAACAACCTGCAAAAAAACCCTAATTTCTCTAGAAATTTCTCACACCTTCATATCTCTGCACTAGTTAATCATTGTTCTAATCCTACACTCAAAAGAAATATTTAGAAATCAAATAATAAAAAAAAACCTCCAATATTTCAAAAATTGTATGAAAACCCTAGTTATTAGCAATTGAAAAAGATAAAATAAAATCACACCTTACAATAGCAACCTTCAAAGTTCTTGAAAAAAATGCATAAATACATATACTAGGTTGGGAAACTTTATTAAAAGAAAAAATAAATACCTTTATCAATCTGGACACTGAATACTTCACTCATCAAGCTAACTGAGATAACAAATTAAATAAACGATCTAAAGAACACACGCCTCAATCCCATAATTCCAAAAGAGTACTTAAAGGAATTCAAGCAAGTATTTTAAACATTCATATATGATATCAATTCCACTCTCTTATTCATGTACTAATGCAAATCCTCATTCTTTGTGCTAATAAATTCCTCATTGATTTCTTTTCACACGGTATGCATTCAAAACATAGCATCTAGATGTGTTAAATGAATCATGAGGTATGCACAACACAAAAATATTCACTCTGCTCCAACCAACCAACAACAAATCCAAACCCCATAATTTATGCTTCCAAAGTAAAGAGGAATTTTATAAAGAAAGAAGGTGTAGATAATCAAAATTCAAGTTCAGGAAAATAAATGATAGCAAGTCAAATTTTTCACACCAACTCGCAAGGAATCAAAATAGTCCATTATGCATCAATTCTTTACAACCATATTTTGTTTTTATTTTGACTAAAAAATCAAAAAATCATAATCAACTCTTATAATTTTTAATAGTGACTTGAGTTTTATTTTTAAATCAAAGGTTCAAGATAATATTAATGGCCATACATTCAAATGGGTATTTTATAAAGATTATGTTCCTGCACTATAATAAAACTGGATCTTCAAGTGTTTAAGAATGAAGCTTCCCATAATTATTTTATATTCTCGGCATGATGACCAAATTAAGTTCATTTCACTCAGATTAGTATCACAAAGATCCTTAATGAGGAAACAATCAACCATTAAAGGGTAACCTTCAATAATGTTAAGCTTTCAACTTTTGACCAGATTAAATTCCTTTCGTTTCTATGCTTAATTCTTTAACAAGAAATTTAAAGGAACAATACCAAGCAATTCTAGAACCTTAAATTCAAAACCACTTAGATATTAACAATACAATCGGTTCATCATAAAGATATAAATACCAAAATCCACTTAAAGGCTCGCCTATGAAAATAGTGTATGCAAGTATATGATAAACTTAATGCAATCTTGAATCAAAATTAAATGTATACATTCCAATGGAAAACAAAACATAAGGAAAAAAATTATGCAGTCTCAAATGAATCAAATATTAAACTATAAAACACACACCATGATATCTTACTATGAATTTCCAAGCCACACAACATTAACTAACAGAGGTGTGACAAGCTGCATTGGTTGGGCCCAAACCAACCAGCCCGCACCCTCTTTAAATAAATATTAAAGTACAAATCAGAGAGAATCATTAACAAAATGTAACAAAAACGAAAATGAAACTTGCCATTGATGTTTGTTATTAATGGAAATATCAGCCCTTATACATTTGAGCTTAGTATTCTAGCTCCAACCGATCATAGGGCAAGGGGAGATCCCCCTAGAATTTACTCCAACAACATAAGAGTACAAATAATGGATTTTTTTCCTACTTCCAACCATAACTCAGTTTTTTTTTATACATTGCATAATATAATTTGGGCTTTAGACAAGCCAATCCTCCACAAACAATATGGAGAATCAAATCCCAACTATTTTCCATCAATGGGAGTCCATTAAAACCACTATCTAATTGATTACCTAACAGGTCTATGACTCCAAAATAGGTAGCTCTAAAACACTAGGCTACACTACAAGTCTCAAGAAAGAGACTCCAACCCTTCCCTCTCTATCAATTTCAGTAAAACTACACTCATATTTGTATGCATAAACATGGGAGGATTAGTTTTTCAGATTTTTGCATTAATGGATAAACCTGAGCGTGATTGAGTGAACACATAAGCATATCATCCTCTTATTCCTCAAAACCCATGTGCTTGTTTACCTTCAATATAGTTGGATGTATAAGAATGTTGGAGGTGCGAACAGGAATCCAGCGGCTTGTTCAGGAACTGAACTGTTGGTTCAAGAACATAATTCTGGAAAAGGAACAATACTACATTCTGGAACAAAACTTTGTGAACACGAACATAATTTTTGTTCAGGAATAGATCATCCTACTTGGCTACACATGTTGGTTACCATTAACCCTTCTTGTTTACTCCATTCCCTCTGTTCATATTTCTTCAATCTATATGGTAGTGTTCATTAACTCCTCTCTAGTTCTCAGCCATCTTGAACACCTTTTTTTATAAAAGAGATTCCCTTTTTCATTCAACAGGTCTCGGAACATTCCAACAATGCACATCTTACTTTTTTTTCAATCCCTCTTGCACACGGGATTCATAAAGACCAATTCCAAAACCATGCAGTCAACATCAACCTGGTAATCTGTGTAATACAACACTTCTGCAAACATAGCAAGTCGTTTTCAGTTAGACAGTCTCCAAAAACACATTATAAATATCACTTCGGAACTCCTCAACCAAGGATATTTTCGGAAAATTGCTCACACTTTACCAAATAGACCTCGTTCTCCACAAAACCCAGATGGCAGAATTTCAAATTTCGTCTTCCTTTGACTAGAAATTGACTCGCAATTTTGGTGATGGTTTTCCTTTACAGATTTCCCTTCGATATTGAATTCACCATTTGACCTCCTGGAATTCACAACTCCATGTCTTTTGCACTTAGATATCAATAACTATTAGAATCTCCAAAAATATGTAAAATTGTTATCTTCATAAATAAATTGATATACCTCTGGGACTGATTCGATTCCACGACCTCTGCAAATAGAGCTACAACGCCTGAACACGAATTCAAAGCTTCAGCTCCTTCACCTTGATTGACCCCTTAAGTCAATAGATTAATATAGAGACTTACACAAAATCGAATATGCACATACAATTCTAGTACTATCATAGACTTCACATGATGTCAGTTAATTAATCCAACAGATTTGTACATTAAATAGTTAATTAATGTAACAATGTTCCCATACATAATTCAAGCAGCAATCCTGGGATTTTAAAAGTTATTTTTAATCAACCGAAGGGATTAACAATGAAATAATTTCAAAAATGTGTTAACCTCCATTAATCTAGAATGATTTGATCCTCCTCCCATAAATAATTTTTCATCATTGAAATCCACACAACAAATCAATATTAACATGTATTCCTATTACAACAACAGGTATCTTCCAATAACGCAACACATGATCAACTAACATTTTAGAAATATCTTAAATCATCATTCTTATGATAGACTCCTACGACTATTCATCATTTCACATAGGAAATGCAATATAACCTTAACACTTGTTCATTAATACAAATTCTGTGCATGTATATATACTCAGAATTTATCCTCTATCATCTTTCTATGGCCTGATTTTCTTCATTTGAAATGGGCTCCCCTATTACCTTTGAGGCTTACAAATATATACAAAAGGATTATGCAGCCCATTCTAGTTCAGATCCATAATCTGCTTAGCCATATCCTGAAAATCCTCTAAATCCACTTTTAACTCAACTCAATCCCTAACTTACGTCCTCCTAATCCTGAAGATATTCATGAGATATTTAAAAGTCTAATATCTCTCGTATTATCAATTATGTGAGACTATTTACATCTAAAACCTGACACACCTATTTCTCATTCAAATTATTAAAAATATACAAATTTCATATTAATAAATTAAATTCTTTAACAATCACTAGACCCCCTAAGTCAACCAAATACAATGATTTTTCGAGTTGGATGCTCCTGCATAAAAATCCCAAAGTTCAAATAAATCATGATCTCCAAATCATGTGTCTCCAATCGTTGTCCTCCTGGATCCCATACTTTGTACAGTATTGATATTTTTGCTTCATTTAGTTGTTTTTCATGTACCTTACTGCCTTTTCTTGATGCTCCTGGTTTCCATATTTTAGTTTGTAAGACTCCATTGAGTTTTCCTTCAACATTTGTTACATTCAAACCTTTCATACGACTGATTGCTTGTCTTCTCTTTATGAAACTCCTTTTCTTATATTTCTTCCTCATAAGTTTCATCAAATTTTATATTTCTCCACCCAAATTAGTTTATTGTTGTTGTCTTTTCCTTGAATAAGATTTTAAAAACTCTTGTTGTCTTCCTTTTCTTCACCACATCCTTCAAATATTCATAAGAAATTTGAATGTCTTATTCTCTGCTTTTTCATGATAGAATTGGCACTGTCACATACCCCAGCAATCTTGCATTGCATGAGATATTATTTTCCTTTGTCAACATTTTCTTCCAGCTTCTGATTACAATTTCGTTCTCCTTCATCTTTATTGTCTTTGAAGACAATAAATTGTTCATCCTCATACTACCTTTGGACTTCGATCTTACCTTCAAAAGATAAGATGTCCTCCATCTCCTTTATTACAACCTCATTTGTATCTTCTTCATCACCTACAAACATACCATTAACTTGGCAATTTAAACTCATCTTAGTTTCCTTAGATGTTATAAACATCTCTTCTCCCTTGGCTGTAATTTCTTCCTCACTTTTAGGCTCTCTCAACAATTCTTCTATCACTCTTATCTCTTCCTTATACTTAAAAAGTATTAAGTCATCTTTGGCCTTTCTCATAATAGTCTCCAACAATTTTTCTTCTTTTTGGCTTCCCTTGAAAGTTAATTTATCTTTGTCTATTGCATTAACAACTTCCACTAGTTGTCTTTGTGCAATCCTATCTTCCTTTACATCTTCACTTTCTTCATCAAAGAAAAAACCTTGCTCAGGTTTACAAAAGTTAACTTCTTTTTCTTGATTTTTGGTACAAATAAAAGCCAAACTCCCCCTGCTTTTAGCTTAGCAGTATGCTGAAAAGAAATATATCCCTTCAATTGTGTATGAGCTTCCTCATGAAACCTAATTGTATCATATTTTATCTTTAAAACATAATTCATATTTTATTTCTCCTCTTCCTCTTCTTTGAAAATACCCAAAGATTGTCCATCATCACGTATTACACCTACAAACATACACAAATTGTTAATTTCCAAATCATAACGCTCAGTAGCCTTAACTGGTGGTTCAAACATCATTTATCCATCTTCAAGTTCACAAGGAACTTGTTCTTCTCCAATAACTTTTTTTTGTTGTAGCTAAAATCCTTTGAGCTTCTCCAACCTTAATTGAACATCCATTATTTTCTCAAGATTCCTAAGATCCTCTATTAACTAAGTACTCATCTTATGCTCTCTCTTCTCTTGTAGCCTATGCCATTTTACATTCTTTCTCATTATATAACCATACTTCTAGTCTTCTTTACTCCTCTAGAACAACTCCATCAACAAATTAAGATGGATTCTTATCTCAACCTTTTCTCTGTCATACTCTTCATCATTCATCTTCCTTCCCATGCCATTTTAATTGGCATCTTCCTTATTTCTTCTCCTATTGTGGCTACTATCTGAACCTTTGCTATGACTATCAATAGTCATCTTCTACTTCATCTCCATGTGTTTCCTCACACTTAATATGAGCTGCACTAAGCCTCTACAATAGCAGTTCTCTTTCACCTTGCCACAACTACCTCACCAAGCTTCTCTTCGGTAATTGGTCTTTTGGAAATACTCGTTCTCGATCTGGAACCTTCTAAGCTTTCTTCTCTGCTCCTTCTAGGCTTCTACACTCAACTCTTCCTCTCTTGAGAACACTCAACCGTTACCTTATATTCCAATCCTTAGCTGGAACAATCAAGTTATGCCACACTATTATTTCTCAAGAAGTCTTTCCCGAATTCTTTCATCACTGCTTCAAAGATGTGATCAACTTGCTGAGATACTCCTCATCTGTTGCTACCTACACTCTAAACAATGTTATAAACAAAGACCATAAGCATATCGAATCTTAACAGACTTGCTTCTCGCTATCAATCCTTCAAAATATTGTTGTTGCCAAACTTTCATGCCACTCTAAATGCTTCTACTCAGCTTCCATCTCTAGCTGATCTAACCTCTTTCCTCTCTCCAAAAGAGCATTCCCTGCTCTGATACCAAATGATGATGACCTACCAGGTCTATGACTCCAAAATAGTTAGCTCTAAAACACTAGGCTACACTACAAGTCTCAAGAAATATACTCCAACCCTTCCGTCTGTTAGACTCCCATTAAAACTGTACTCATATTAGTATGCATAAACATGGGAGGATTAGTTTTCATAGTTTTGCGTTAATGGATAAACCTGATCATGATTGAGTGAACACATAAGCATATCAACCTCTTATTCCTCAAAACCCATGTTTTTGTTTACCTTTAATATAGCTGGATGTATGAGAATGTTGGAGGTGTGAACAGGAACCCAACGACTTGTTCAAGAACTGAACTGCTGGTTCAAGAACATAATTCTGGAACAGGAATAGTATTACCATCTGGAATAGAACTTTGTGAAAAGGAATGGAACTACTATTCAGGAACAGATCATCCTACTTGGCTATGCATGTTGGTTACCATTAATCCTTCATGTTTACTCCATTCCCTTTGTTCATACTTATTCAATCTATTTCATAGTGTTCATTAACTCCAATCTAGTTCTCAGCCATCTTGAACTCCTTTGTTTATAACAAAGATTCCCTTTTTCATTCAACAGGTCTTAGAACATTCCAACAATTCACATCATACTTTGTTTTCAATCCCTCTTTCACATAGGATTTATAAAGACCATTTCCAAAACCACGCAATCAACATCAACCTCCTAATTTATGTAATACAACACTTCTACAAACATAGCAAGTCGTTTTCAGTCACACAGTCTCCAAAAACTCATAATAAAGATCACTTCGGAACTCGTAAACCAAGGATATTTGCTGAAAATTGCTCGCAAGTTACCAAATAGACCCTGTTCTGCACAAAACCCATATGCCATAATTTCAAATTTTGTCTTCCTTTGACCTGAAATTGACCTGCAATATTGGTGATGATTTTCCTTTACAAATTTCCCTTCGATATTGAATTCACCATTTGACCTCCTTGAATTCACAACTCTAGGTCTTTTGCGCTTAGATATTAGTAACTATTAGAATCTAAAGAAATATTTAAAATTTCTACCTTCATAAAGAAATTGATATATCTCTAAGACTCATCTGATTCCACGACCTCTGCAAATAGTGCTTCAACGCCTAAAGATGAATTCAAAGCTTCGGCTCCTTATCCTTGATTGGCCCCTTAAGTCAATAGATTAATACAGACTTACAAAGAATCAAATATACATAGAAAATTCTAGTACTTTCATAGACTTCACACGATGTCAGTTAATTAGTCCAACAGATTCATAACAATGTTCCCATACATAATTCCAGAAGCAATCCTCAGATTTTAAAAGTTATTCTTCATCAACCGAAGGGATTGACAATGAAATAATTTCAAAAATGCTTTAGCCTCCATTAATCTGGGACGCTTTGATCCCCCTCCCATAAATAATTTGTAACCATTGAAAGCTACACAAGAAATCATTATTAAACTGTATTCCTATTACAATAATAGGTATCTTCCAATAACACAACACATGATCAACTAAGATTTTAGAAATATCTTAAATCATCATGCTTATGATAGGCTCCTACGATTGTTCGTCATTTCACAGAAGCAATGCAATATGACCTTAACACTATTTCATTCATGCAAATTTTGTACATGTATATATACTCATAATTTCTCCTCTATAATTTGTCTATGGCATGATTTTATTCATTTGAAATGGCTGCCCCTATTGCCTTTGAGGATTACAAATATATACAAAAGGATTTTGCAACCAATTATAGTTCAGATTCATAATCTGCTCAACCATATCCTAAAAATCCTCTAAATCCACTTTTAACTCAAATCAATCCCAATTCTAGGACCTCCTAATCCCTAAGATCTTCATGAGATCTTTACAAGTCTAATATCTTTCATATTCTCAATTATGTGAGAATATTTACATTTAAAACCTCACACACCTATTTCTCATTCAAATTATTAAAAATATACAAATTTCCTATTAATAAATTAAATTATTTAAAAAACGTTAGACCCCCTAAGTCAACCAAAATACAATGATTTTTCGAGACAGATGCTCCTGCATCACTAATCAAGGAGATATAGATCTGATACAAAATTTTCCATATTTTTGAAAATCTGGGGAAGATCCTAGAATTCTGGAAAACAATGTTTTTTTATTAAACCTACCTCAAAGAACCCTATGTAATTCTTAGACCAATGTGAATTTTTGGAAATGGTTTGGGTTTTAGATAAATCGAGGTCAACGTTAGCAATTTGAAAATTGTGCCAATTTTGAGCAGATTTATTGAATTTATTCTAGAAATGCACACGTGCGACTTGGGTGGATCGCAACCCCTCGAGAGGTGTTAACATGTTATTTTGGACAAAAACCTTACTCGATTTTCTTTGAAAGTGTGTTGAGATGTCAAACACCCAAATTGGTTGCCTTTTAGTGTAGGAAGTTGCTCTTTAGTGCATGCACAAGTCAATTAAAGATAACTATGCCTCTAACTATCAAAATTTCTCCAAAATAGTTTTAAACATATTTCATCTATAATTCTTCTTCATGGAAAGCTCATATGATTGAGTGGTCCCATTTGAGTGCAAGATCTCTATGGAGTTCAGGACCTGCATTAACATCATTTAATGAACATCAATCCTAAGAAATGCATATATAGAAGGTATAAAATGAAAAACGAATGTAAATATTCACTATTGCATGAAAATAATTTATAATTGAAAGATAAAGGTTCATAAACTGGTAAAAGAAGGGAATAAGTGAGGCATCATATGGCCAAAATGATGCAATAGATACAAAAATTCAGGGGCTTGACAGCAAGTCGATGAAACTGGGTAAATTTTGGAGGGGTGGTTAAAAAATTGAATATTAAAACCATGAGAATGACTTAACTAATCCAAATTTTGCAAACAAAATGTATTGAAATACATATATTGCAGGCACATGTTATGATTTTAATGATATATTAGTGGATGTTATGGGTTTAAATTTTAAAATATGTCATGTACGTGATATAGATACACATATATCCATTATGTCCAAGACTCAATGTGATGTCAAATAATGTGTATTTGGTTTCAATAACTAAGGATTATGGTGCTTAGTCTATTCTACATTGGTATTCAAAATCGTTGATAATTATCGAGAATTGGCCATCGGTGATTGGATTTAAGATATATGCACCAAAACCTAGCTAAGGACATTAACGATGAGATATTGTTTGTAATATCTGTTGTGATACCCAAGGTTGTAATGACCAAGGCTAAAGTTGTAATATTCCAAAATTTTCCTATAATAAATTGGAATATTAAATTTTTCTAATTTCACTTTTGAGTTGAATAATTGGGAAAGGAGGCCCATACATAATAAAAACATGGATAAAACCACTCTTAGTATGAAAGGGGTTCATTATTAGAGTTGGATTTCACACCCTCATGTGTGAAAGAGGACATTTGCAAGAAGACAGGGTCAAGTTTGACCAAGTCAAACAGTGCAGAGGTAGGAGGTGGAGAGCATCTTTTGGGACAGCGCAGTAAAAGAGGAGGGAAGTTCCCTTAATGGGGGAAACCATAAAGAGTGGGACCCATGGAGAGGGAGCTCTCATTTCTTTGAAAGGAGGGAAAGGAAGCCATTTTTTCTCATGCATATGATTATTGATTTTATGTCTGCTTAGACTATTTGCAGTCTCCAGATTTTTAGCTGAGTTGCAGTGTTGTTTAGCATGAGGGATTCCTATTTAGGATTTCCTATCCTTCTTGAGAGGCCTCTTGAGGGATCACACTTCATTTCTCCACATCCAAGCTCAAGGCCAAATCCATTCCTTCATCTACAGTGTTATTTATGCTCAAGTGTAACATTTTGTTGCAGGGTGTTGCAGTGGAGGTTCCACAACACCATTCCTTGGCTTGTTTTTCATAGGAAGGGGCATTATTTCCTTTGGGAGATCAGTAAGGAAGGATTCAGAGCTTATTTCATATCTTGGCATCTGGCCAACACATTCCATTCCACCTACAACGCAGTCTCCCTCAGTATCTACGTTATTTTCAGTGTGCATCTGCATTGAAGGTTTGCAGTTTTGATTGGAGGGTGAGATCTTCAGTGATAGGATCAGCCTTTCACTTGGAATATCCATTGGAGGAGGTCGACTCAGATTTTTTATCATCTTAAACCATCTCCATCTAGTTCCAATTTTGAGTTGTAGCTGCTATCCAGCAACTCCGACATTTTTCCATTTTGTATATTTCAGCCAATCCTCTCAGGATCATTGTATTATTGTTTCTAGGGGTTGAGAGCTTGCTCCCCCTAATTTCTTGAGCCATACATTGTTGTGTCTCTCTATTATTATTCAGTATGATGCAGTGTCTCTTATAAACTGCGTCCTCTTAGCCTGCAGAAATACATGTGTAGCAATGTTTCTCTATTTTCATGTACATGTCCCCTTGAGGCTGCATTGCTTTACTTGAGTGACTCTTTCCTCAAGGATTTGTATACCATTGTTGCTATAATATACATTTGTGGCTATATACATCTTCATGTGACCAGGCTTATAAAAATAATGTTGTTATTCCATCTCTTGTTCAAGAATTGTTGCAGTCCCTTCATCGAGCATTTTCCAAGACAACTAGGTGTGGGAGACTTGTTTAACCCTCCTAGAGGGATTTCTTTTGAGCATCCTCTTGGATTTCAGTCTTAGATGCATTTATCTAAGGGATCCAGGTCTTGGTTTCAAATCCTGTAGCAGCCATTCCTGGAAAATGTGTTTTCCAGTCATGCCTTGCTAGCAGTTCCCATTTTTGGGATATTACAGTGGTATCAGAGCAAGATTCTTGGCTCAGTCTGTGAGTTTCAGAAAAAGAATATCAGAATGATGAAGAAGATAATATTACTCTCATCAATGTTCAGGAATAAGAAGAGCCTCTCTAAAGAGGAGGATCAGAAAGAAGAGGAAGGACCATGCACTTCCTATTCTCATAAAGAAAAAGACAAGCATGAAGGACACTTGGATCACCATATTTTAAGTGATTACCTTGTTGAGTACAAATCTCAACCTAGAGCCTTCAAGGAGACTCTAGATTTTCACAATTTATCTAGTTGGAGGAAGAGAAGAGACCCTGAAGCAAAAGAGAAATCAAAGGCAATATATTTTTGTTGTCTACCTTTGATGGGTTATCTACAGCAAGAACTTGGGTGAGGAAGCTGGAAGCATTTTTCCTGCTACATCCTGTAGTGGAGGAAGAGGCTGTTGAGATCTTAGTGCTGCACTTGGAGGGTGGAGCCTATGTTTGGTGGTTCAACCACTTGAGCCATGCAAGGGTGAAAAATTTTGCAGAGTTCACTCAAAGTTTGATCAAAACCTTTGATTGAGAAAGAACAAAGGAGGAAAATCTCACAACACCACTTGAGGAGCCTTGTACTAACGCTGTCACACTCATGGAGGAGTAGCCACATGCATCAACAGTTGGGGTAGCCAACACATTGGAGGAAGGAACTCTTGCAACCCTACAAGAGGTTCCCAAATCTCATCAAGGTATGAAGGAATTTCCACTATCTATTGTTGCAGCAAATTCTTTTGATAGTTTTGGAAATTTTCTTTTACATGACCAAGGGTCAAATCCCATTGCTGATCTAGAGCAACATGATTGCACTGCGCTGTGCAAATGGTTCAAGGAGAAGATGAACCATCATCCTCATGCACCTTTGTTGAGTTGCACACAATCCTTGAGGTTGGGATGTGAACTTTTGGAGGATGAAACAAACCATGACACTCCTATGGAAGACCATGAAACCATCCTTGAGTTGGAGTATGAGACAACCACTACATCCTTGGAGAGATTAACAACATTGTCAAAAAATGGTGGAGAAGAGATTTTATCTTCATCATATGTGGATCCTTGTGGATTCAACATAGTCATGGGTGAGAGATCTTCTCTAAGAGATCTCCGAACAGCTGCATTTCAAACTTCCATGAAATGCAAGGAGAGAGAGTTGGTTTGGAAAGATGGTAGCCCTCATGAGAGGAGTACCAAGGGGAAGAGAAGGAAAAGACATCCACAAGTGATTAAGTGGATGTGGTTGATTAGCAAGGGGCTAGGAGGCTACTTGAAATTATATGACACTGGGCAGCAACAGGCTTGGCTGTGTTGGCTCCTCTTGAAGGAGTTTGGGCATCACTTGGCTTGTCCTCTACCTAAAAGGATGGGGATGGAGAAGAGAGGGCAGGATGCTTTCATCATTGGGCAGCAAGGAGTATTTATGCATGGTGTTTATGTGACATTCATATCATTCATTGTGTCTCCATCACATGAGTTTCATGATGGGAGCATAAGGAGGCAGCAAGCACTTTGGATGCTTGAGCTATACTTGAGAGAGAAAGAGCACATTTGCTCTCACATGTTGTGTGATGTGGCAGGAGTAGAAGAGAGCACTCTCATAGTGCAAAGGGGCTACTCCTTGGCCTTGTATTATTTGGAAGCACTTCCATCATGGGAGGTATTCCATATTTGTCGCAACATTACCAGAGGAGTCTTTGACAAGGAGCATGTCAAAGGACAAAGCTTTGTATTGACAAGAGCCTATCTGCATGAGCTCACAACACTGTCACTTTGGAGTAGGGACTTACGAATGGAGTGTGCCTAGGATCATTTCACATTGGATGCACTTGGTGAACAATGAGGAAGTGAGGATGATAGAGTAGTGGATGGAGACATCTATCACTATGACATATTCTTCTTAACTTGGATTTCCAAGCATAAGAAGGATGATGTTGTTGCAGCACATGGTTCATTCCTCTTCATAGCTTGCCAAAACACTATGGAGGACTCACTCATGGATCCATGTATCATCTTACTTCTGGCATATGGTAACAAATCTGTTTTCACATTTATTGATTTACATACTCTTACCATTACTATGCAGTGCATTGCTCCACAGGAGGGCAAGCTTTTCACATTGCTCCATGATTAATGTTGGGTCAAACTATATGATGGAGGCAGCCATCTTTTATGTGGCCTTGGGAAAAAATTTTATCATCACATGTATGTTCAGTTGTTGCACCCAAACATTTACCATATGATGACATAAATGATTAACTATTTAACAAGAAACATTTTTCCTTATGATTTTCTAAAGTAATAGTTTGTAAAACTGCGCTATACATACTCAGGAGACTATTGGTACCTTCAAGCATCACATAGAGCCATCAGTATTTCCTTCATTATTGTACTGATCATGTCTTCATTTTATGATATTTTTTCTATTCTTGTTGGGAGCATGATTGAGAGAGTGACACATGAGTTGGATGTGTCCTTGAAGGGAGAGGATTTCCACATTTTCTGCACTACATGTTCTAATGGGAGCATGGGAGGAGATATGCCCACCACAGCCACACATTTTTTCTCTTTCAGGGTGGGCCATGAGTTTGATAGCCATCCATTTTATAACCATGGGCAAGTATTTGATCATATATTGTTGACACATTCAGCCATTTACTATTCATTAGTAGATGTGATGATTCTAGTATGTTACTTGCCATACTGTTTTCTGAAGTTGCAGTGGATGAGACTGCATTGTGTCCTCTTGAGACATTTTTGTATCATGTATCATCATGTAAAACCATCAGAAAACTTCTCATTAGGATACTCTATGATGATCATGTCCTATTCATCATGGATGAAACATTTTGGGCCAGCTTGTTCTTCAATGTTGGAGGGGAAATCCTTGGAGGATTGTTCTTCATGTTTCCACTTGAGGGCAATACTTTTGCAGCCCAGGATCAGCACATACTCTACACTCATCATGAGTGGAGAGAAGGACAATGTGGGGTAGGCTGTGATGCTTACCATATTCATATTTTCAGCCCACCTTCATTTCGGGAGCTTGAGGTGGAAGGAGATTGCCATGAGTTGCCATGTTGGGAGGTGACTCATTTCGTTTGGATGATTTCTTGGGATGCAGGGTCCATTCGGGGAAGATGTTTTCCCCACAATTTTCAGTATCCATGCCTTGGGGGAAACTTCTCAGTTCTATCCTTGCAGTTTCTTGAGGACAAGCAACATTTGGGAGGGGAGGCCTGTAATATTCCAAAATTTGCCTACAATAAATTGGAATATTAAATCTTGATAATTTCGCTTCTGAGTTGAATAATTGGGTAAGGATGCCCATACATAATAAAAAAATGGATAAAATCCCTCTTATTATGAAAGGGGATCATTGGTAGAGTTGGATTTCACACCCTCATGTGTGAAAGAGGACATTTGCAAGAAGACAGGGTCAAGTTTGACCAAGTCAAACAACGCAGAGGTAGGAGGTGGGGAGCATCTTGTGGGACAATGCAGTAAAAGAGAAGGGAAGTTTCCTTGATGGAGAAAACCCTAAAGAGTGGGACCCATGGAGAAGGAGCTCTCATTTTTTAAAAGGAGGGCAAGGCAACCATTGTTTCTCATGCATATGATTATTGATTTTATGTTTTCTTAGACTATTTGCAGTCTCCGACTGTTTAGCTGAGTTGCATTGTTGTTTAGCACAAGGGATTCCTGTTTAGGATTTCCTCTCCTTCTTGAGAGGCCTCATGAGGGATTTCACTTCATTTCTCCACATCCAGGCCCAAGGCCAAATCCATTCCTTCATCTACAGCGTTATTTTTTCTCAAGTGTAACGTTGTCACGTTACAGGGTGTTGCAGTGGAGGCTCCACAACACCATTCCTTGGCTTGTTTTTCACAAGAAGGGGCCTTCTTTCCTTTGGGAGATCAGTAAGGAAGGATTCAAATCTTATTTCAGATCTTGGCATCTGGCCAGCACATTCCATTCCACCTACAGTGCAGTCTCCCTCGGTATCTACGTTATTTTCAGTGTGCATCTGCAATGAGGGTTTGCAGTGTTGATTGGAGGGTGAGATATTCAGTGATAGGATCAGCCTTTCACTTGGAAGATCCATTGGAGGAGGTATACTCAGATTTTTTATCATCTTCAGCCATCTCCATCCAGTTCTAGTTTTGAGTTGTAGTTGCTATCCAGAAACTCCGACATTTTTCCATTTTGTATATTTCAGCCAATCCTCTCAGGATTGTTGTATTATTGTTTCCAGGGGTTGAGAGCTTTCTCCCCCTCATTTATTAAGCCATAAATTGTTGTATCTCTCTGTTATTATTCATTATGATGCAGTGTCTCTTATAAAATACGTCCTCTTAGCCTGCAGAAATACATGTGTAGTAGTGTTTCTCTATTTTCATGTACATGTCCCCTTGAGGCTGCATTGCTTTGCTTCAGTGACTCTTTCCTCAAGGATTTGTATACCATTGCTGCTATAATATACATTTTTTTGCTATCTTCATCTTCATGTGCCTAGGTTTATAAAAATAACATTGTTATTCCATCTCTTGTTCAAGAATTGTTGCAGTCCCTTCATCGGGCATTTTCCATGACAACTAGGTGTGGGAGACCTGTTTAACCCACCTAGAGGGATTTCTTTGAGCCTTCTCTTGGATTTCATTCTTAGATGCATTGATATAAGGGATCTAGGTCTTGGTTTCAAATCCTGTAGCAGCCGTTCCTGGAAAATGCGTTTTCCAGTCACGCCTTGCTAGTAGTTCCCATTTTTGGGATATTACAAAATCCTACTTGTAAATAGACGTTTTTGTGACTATAACAGTGAGTGATGCTCTCAAATTTTACGTGATATTCATCTTAAGTATCATCAGCTTGAAATTAATATTAATTTATAATCTTGTTAACATACATTCCATGTTGGATACATGATTCATGGTTCAAAGTGGTGTGTTAAATGGTTTTGATGGCACCATAAAATCTAAACTACTAAGTCATCTCTCCTTTACCACCAACATTGTTATATTGGCTCTTTCCTATTGCGTGATGTTACCAACCATACGACTTATCAAAACATTTTAATTTATTTCATTGCTCGAAATACCACCCTATGTCCTGAATTACAATGGAATTAACTCACCAATCTCAATTTCATTCACCTCCATTTACTACTCCATTATTCCTATTCTCTTGACTTACCACCTTCGTCTTCATTCTCCCTTTGCGGCATTATAAGAGTAGAATCCTCTAATTTTGTATCATACACTTATTTGACACACATAGAAATAAATAAAAAAGGAAGGTTATTAGGATGCAGTAGAGAGAAAATTATTCGAATTCAATTTTTGTAGACAAGTCCCCTAGCCTTCTGACACTGATTTCACAAGGTATGTTTCTAATGGGCCTTATTTTATCGATGGATTTGATTATTGTTTTCTATTCATCCTCATCTCATCCTATGGTAAATTTTTTAGTTTATGTTTCTTGGCATGACATTGACTTGGTAGACAATAGACTTGTACTACGATTCAATTATTTTTTGAATTTTTCTTACCATTAGTCTTTCACGATGAATCTTGTGTTTCATTTTGGTGAGTAAAAGAAGTTTGAAAGAAATTAATTGGTTAAAATCCTATAATATATTTCTTCATGCTAACTTCTCATGCACTATAGCTTTGAGCCTTCAATGATTTTCCTCTGGAACAAATACCTATCATTTCACCAATTTACAATAACCCTACAGTAGAAAGTCTCTATGTCATTGCATGCAAAAATATTTCTTCCCTATTTAAATTATTTTGTAGAAATTGCACCAATGATTAAATCCCTTTAAAGTTAGTTTCTTGTTAATTCCTCCTTGACTCTCTAATTACATTATCAGTATCTTAATTACTTATATTCCAAACAAAAAAAATTAATGTTTTTAACCCCATCTAAACAAAATCCTAAAACCCTAATTCATGGGATCCCTTGAGATTCTCAATTTCAAGAAAAAAACCATGAGATTATTGTCATTGCGCAATCCATATCGCAATCTTAAAAACCTATTATTATTTTCCATAATTTCTTTGAGATCGATGGTTATTGTTCATTCGCGACCTATCACCTATTGATTATATTTAATTCTAGAGATACAAATAAATCCTATTCTCCCCGTAATTTGAGTCACCTTTTCATGTTCCATAAATGGCTTGAAAATTAAAATGGGTTTGAATCCATTTGGACCCCCAGGCATAAATCAAAACAAAGGATTTCTCACCAAAAATCAATCAATATACTTGTTATCAAAGATTCATCCTTTAATCTACATTCTCTATCTAATCACACATATTTATTCCCTTATATCATGGTTTCCTTATTCGCTCCCATTGACTGTGGGTTTTAACCCTGTACAGAAATTATCTACTAACGAATCTTAAAACAGAAAATAAATAATAACGAGAACATAAAATAGATAAACACAATGATTTTCCCCTGGATCCCAAATCGAGATGATTCATTATATTCCTTTTAGTGTTACAACACATATATATACATGCCGAAGCATACATAAACCCCAATCCATTAACCCTGGATTAGAACATAACCATAGTTCCCTTGACCAGATCTACAAAATACCAGGGGCCAAAAACCATCATTCCACAAAACCATGTGCAAACCCATGCACAAAACCATGGGCGGGTCCGCCCACTGGAAAATCAGGACCAAAATTTTTTTTATGGGCTACTGCCCTGGACCCCAACAGGGGGGGTTACCGCCCCCTTTGTGAACCCCCTAACGTTGCGCCCAACGCAACGTAAAGGGGGGATATCACCCCCCCTTGTGACCCCCCCCATTCGTGACTAGTCATGGAAAGAATATAACACAAACCCAACATTCTCCCACTTGTTTTTTTCTTTCCCAGGGGGCCACAGGAGAGCTGATTCATTAGCCCAGCTTTGCAACACCCATTGTTTCTCTACACCAAGAGAACTTCTGAGTGCTCACAGACTTTTTCAATGCATCTGCAACATTCTTCAAAGTGTCCACCTTTACTAGCAACACCCTTTTAGCTTCAACCATATATCTCACAAAGTGATATTGAACATCAATGTGATTTGTCTTTGAATTATAAGCAGGGTTATTAGCCAAGAAAATTGTGCTTTGGCTATCACAGTCTACCTTATAGCTTGCTGCACCAACCCCATACTTGAACACAATCTCTACAACCAAACTGCTTCCTTGCTTGCATGAGTGGCTGCCATGTATTCTGCCTCTGTAGTTGAAAGAGCCACTACAAATTGTCTTTTACTAATCCAACTTACTGCACCTCCAAATAGGCCAAACACATACCCACTTGGAGATCTTCTTTGGTCCACATCTCCAGCCCAGTTTGCATCAACAAAGCCACGAATTTCCAACACTCTTTCCAATCCTGGTCTTCCCTAGTAGCACAAGCCATAATCACTAGTGCCACGCAAATATCTGAAAACCCGCTTCACTGCTGTCCAATGCTCCTTCCCTGGGTTTGACATAAACCTGATCAATACTCCCACTACATGTGCAATGTATGGTCTAGTACAAACCATTTCATACATTAGGCTACCCACTGCACTTGCATATGGAACATAGGACATATCCTCCTCTTCTTCTTGTGTCTTGGGACACTTTTCAGCAGACAGCTTTGTACCTCCAGGAATCGGAACATTCACTAGTTTACTATCGTGCATATTGAACCTCTGCAATATAGTCTCGACATACTTCCTTTGGTTTAACCAGAGCTTCATCTTTTCCCGATCTCTCTTAATTTCCATGCCCAAAATATAGTTTGCAACACCAAGATCCTTCATGTCGAATTTGGAGAACAAATTGTCTTCAAATCTTGATAATTTCATATTTCCAATCAACAACATATCATCCACATACAAGACCAAATAAATAACATGGTCACCAATTAATTTAAAATAAACAAAATGATCCTCCTTGCTTCTAGTGAAGCCAAGTCCCCGTATATAGGTATCAAATTTCTGATACCACATCCTTGGTGACTTTTTTAACCCATACAGAGACTTCTTTAACCTGCATAACAATTCTTTCTTCCCCTTCACCATAAAGCCTTCAGGTTGTTTCATGTAGATCTCCTCTTCCATATCCCCATGAAGAAATGTTTTCTTCACATCCATTTGTTCTACCTCAAAATCAAATGCAGCAGCAACAGATAAAAGTAATTTAATAGAAGTAAATTTGGTAATAGGAGAAAAAATATAACCAAAATCAATTCCCGGCACTGGGGAATAACCTTTTTCTACCAACCGAGATTTGTATTTCTCCACCTTGCCTTCTACATTCATCTTCTTCTTAAACACCCATTTTCTCTCGATGGGCTTCCTTCCAGCTGGAAACTCCACCAGATCCCATGCCTCATTTTTATGCAAGGATGTCATTTCATCAACCATGGCTTCCTTCCAGAGTTTTCCATCCTATGAATCTACTACCTCCCTGAAGGTTCTGGGATCATCATCAGTTATTATTAAAGAAAAATTTGAACAGAAAGCAGATGGACTATACCTTTCTGGTTTTCTTCTTTCCCGAATTGATCTTCTAACAGCTGGAGTTTGTGGCTCTTCCTCTTCTGATTCTTCTTCTGTTGTAGAGTCTGATTCATCCTCCTTTAGATCAAACTCTATCTTGTCAGGTTCCTTTGGTAGGACTTCATGTTTATCAATATCTTTCACCTCTCTAAACACCACATCTCGGTTGTACACAACCTTCCTTGTTTCTGGGTTCCAAAGCTTGTAACCCTTTAGACCATCCTTATACCCAATAAAGATGCACCGTTCAAATTTATTATCCAACTTTCTCCTTTTCTCCTTTGGAACATGTACATATGCATTACATCCAAATACACTTAGATGTGAAAGAGAGGGTTTCTTACTAGTCCATACCTCATGTGGAGTCTTATCCTCCAACACTGATGAAGGTGATCTGTTAACCAAGTAACATGCAGTCTCCACTTCCTCTACCCAAAATTCTTGTCCTAACCTAGTACCACTGAGCATGCTTCTTACCTTTTCCATCAGCGTTATGTTCATTCTTTCTACAACTCCATTTTGCTGAGGTGTGTATGGAGTATTCTTTTGCCGTGCTATACCACACTTCTTATAGAAATCTTCAAATTCCTTCTTGCAAAACTCCCCACCATTATCTGTCCTCGGCACCTTTATCTTCTTCTCTGTCTGGTTTTCCACCAGAGCCTTAAATTCTTTAAATTAGTCAAAGACTTCAGATTTCTTCCTCAAGAAATATATCCATGTTTTCCTTGAGAATTCATCTATGAATGAAACATAGTACACAAAATTACCAGTGATGGAACCGACACAGGTAAAAACACATCACTGTGCACAAGCTCTAATATCTTGTTCGCCCTTTTAGCACCAGAAGGAAAGCTCAGCCGATTCTGCTTCCCATATACATAATGTTCACAGGAATAAAAATCCAGAGAGATATTAGACATACCTTCTACCATACCATTTACATGCAGTATCCAAAGGTCCTTCTCTCCAATATGTCCAAGCCTTTGATGCCATAGCATGGTCTTTTCTCCAAAGACCGCTAGGCTTTCCACTCCATCTTTAGGAACCACATAACTGTTCCACCCATCAATAACAGTGCTGCCCTGAAGCTTGTATAGAGTTCCAATCCGAACTCCCCACATTAATACCAGTGCTCCCTGAACCATCTTACAGGCATATTTCTCGAACACTATTTTTACACCTACATCATCCATCTTGCTTACAAAAATAAGATTTCTGGCCAATGCAGGAATGTGCAGAGCACTAGGAAGTGTTCTAATTTTTCCACCTTGCAGCTTCAGCTTGAATTTTCCATGTCTGACGATTCCGGCCTTCCTATCATCACCTAATAAGACATCACCGCCATCATATTTATCATACTTGCAGAACCACTCCCTATGGGGAGTGAAGTGAAAGGATGCACCCAATTCAATCAACCATGACTCATGATCTACATGTGTATTTGAAGAAGAAGCCAAATACACATCCCCACCTTCATCCAAGGTGGTTTTTGTTCTCGTGCATGGAATATCATCGTATCCGTTTCCTTTCTCGTGAGCTTTAGATTTGTAGTCCTTTGTAGTGCCCCTTCTTTCCGCATTTTCCAAAGACACCTTGCTGGAACTTTCCAGGAGATTTAGATCTCCTATTAGGATTTAGATCTCCCACTTGAAACCTTATTCTTGTTTCGTTTTGGGACCTTCCTCATAGCGATAAGGCATCTCCATTCCCGACCCTCCATATTTCTCCCGTTCCCATTTCCTCGACAACAAGGCCGAGACAATGTCATCAAAATTCAAGGTAGTTATATTGTTACCTATTGCACAACTTCAGACCGTCCTACCTAACTGGAGCATAGAGAACACAACAAACTGATGCACTTATCTTCATATGAGATTTTAATATCACCGTATGACAAATGATTTACCACGCATCAAGGCGTTCGTATTCCTTGTCATCGAAGTTCCATCCTTCATCCTCGTTATACAAATTTTCCATAGGAACAATTTATTCACCAGAGACTTAGATTGGTACAAAGTCCCTAGCTTTTCCCACAAGGTATTCGTTGTAGCTTCCCCAGATACATTCAACAATACTGAATCTGAGACACACAGCCGTATTGTGCTCTTTGCCTTTCGATCCAGCTTCTTCCAGTCTTCATCTGACATTGTCATTGGTTTATAAGTACCTGGATCTACTGCGATCCACTGATATTTATCCACCAGCAAATCCTCCATCTTGAGCTTCCAAAACTCAAAACTCTGACCATTAAATTTCTTGATCTCTATCTTCTCGTCGCTCGTCATCTTCTTTCACCGCAAGAATCGATCCTGCAGATCTCCCACTGAACAGGGTCTACCTCAGGCCCGAGCAAAAAACCCCTTAGCAGCAAAGGCATCCCCTTGAAGCTGAAACTGCTTTGATACCAAATGTAGGTTTTAACCCTGTACAGAAATTATCTACTAACGAATCTTAAAATAGAAAATAAACAATAGCAAGAGCATAAAACATAAAACAGATAAACACAGAGATTTTCCCCTGGATCCCAAATCGGAACGACCATCTTGATTTTTCATTATATTCCTTTTAGTGTTACAACACATATATATACATTTCAAAGCATACATAAACCCCAATCCATTAACCCTGGATTAGAACATAAACATATTTCCCTTGATCGGATCTACAAAATCCCAGAGGTCTAAAACCATCATGCCCCAAAACCATGTGCAAACCCATGCACAAAACCATGGGCAGGTTTGCCCACCGGAAAATAAGGACCAAATTTTTTTTCCAGAGCGCTGCCCCGGACTCCGACAGGGGTGCTACCGCCCCTTTGTGACCCCCCCATGCATGACTAGTCGTGGAAAGAATATAACACAAACCCAACATCGACGAGAGTCTTATTTTACATTTCGCGGACAAACAACACTCTCTACTCACAAGTTTGATCATTTTTTTGTTACAATGGTTTTAATACATATGTAAAAACTTGGGTCCATGCATCAAATTTTCTTTTAAAAAAAATGAAGGGATAAAACTCCTAAATTATATGGCCTAAACCAGTTAGCTTGCCAAGAAACGATCCCCTTTCCATTTTGTTCATATGTCTATTTTATGATTCAAACAATTAATCAATTCATTGATGTACGATACCTAATCTTTTATTTCCTATGAAATTAATTATCAATAATATATTTCTAGTATGAATTCTTTAATAGGAATAGAGGTAGGGGCACTGGTAGAAGGGGAGGAAATAGAGACCCGAATTTAGGGGTGGGAAGGGACAGGAGGCCAAGAGTCTCAATACATTTTGATCTAGATTCACAAGAATTGAGACAATTTCTCTACACAGGTGTAGTGAAACTTTATGTCAACCTGAGCCTCAGCCTATGGCCCAACGTTTACCACATCAACCTCACGGTTCCTAATGAACCTAGCATTGGTATTCCCATCACAACACACGCATATGCTCCTCTTGTTGTCCCAAATAATTATGGTTGGGAATTTTCCATCCCTACAAAACCAATTCGTTCAATTCAAGGTTGTCCAATAGTTCGATTGAATCTTCCTCCCCTTGAGGCATATGTTTCTCACTTACAATCTATTACTTCACATATAGTTCACTCTCCTCTTGCAACACCAGAAATTTTCACACCTACCTGTCAACATCCTCCATTTGTTGCATAAGCCTCCAAGCAACCCATTCTACTTGTTGGTCCCATTAATTTGTCTTCAAAGCAAGAATCCATTCCTAAACCTTTTATGAGTGACAGAATACAAAAAGAACATGTCACTCTTTTTTATTCTTCACATGCTTCCTCACACTTTATCATGTCTCATCCTTGCCAAGAAGATAAACAGGAAGAATCTACTCCATAACACAAGTAGGGATGATAATTTATGGGTACTTGCAGTATTTTTTTTATGTGATTATGGATACTACTTAGTTTTGTTGTTAGAAATTTGATATAAGGTTTTTATTTTTCTTGTTCTTCTTAGATACTCTTCGGTGCATATATATGTGGATCTACAATTCTTTTATAATATGTGCATTTTGTAAGAATTTTGTTTGGAGGAAGGAAATATGTGATGATACATATGAAGCTTTATTTATTATGCATACAACACATTATTTACATATTTTGATGGGTACATATGATTTTGATATCACATGTGGAGAAATTTTGATGATGTGGCATATTTCTGATTGGTTGTACATGAAACATGGATATGCTTTTTGATATGATATGTTATATTATTGTGTATTCGATTGGATATTATGTGGAGAAAATTTTTGGTATTTTGGTTCCTTTATTTATGTATTTGAGCTAAAGAAAGTATCAAACCCAATCAAATGAAAACAATGGTCCCACTTACTAGAGTCAAAATTATAAAGAAATAGTTTCATAAATTGGTTCATTATTTATTTCCTTTAGAACATCCCTCCTCCTGCTTTTCAATCAATCATATTAGAAAATGAAACTTAATATAATCTTTTAAAAGGGAGAAACTTCCCAAAATATTTTGGAGCCCTTCAAAAGGAGGAAGGGCCTATGAAGGTAGAGAGAGAACTGTGACGAGAGGTATGCTATACAATTTGTAGTTGTCATTGTGTCCTCTAATATTAATTTCTAAAACATTAGAAGCTAATATTCATGGTGACAACAATATTATTTCAGCAAGGGGAGTCAAATTAGGGTGACTCCATTATTATTTTTAAGGAATTCATTAGGTATCATTTGCCTTTCTGTTATATTTCATTACTGTTTGAAGATTTGGTCATCTTTAACCAGTGCTAATAGCTATCATTTTGTAGAAAACAAGTTGCCCATATTTTTACTTGCATGATGGATTATAATCGGCTGCCATATTTTCTTTTCTTTCTGAGATGTTATATTTATTTGATTTACATTGCAGTAGTTTCATGATAAGACTTGTCAAAATCTTTCACAGAAGATTTCCTTTCAGGATTTTGGTTTTACTTTCCATTATTAATAAAATTAGTCTCTTCTCTACAAATTCGTTATCTTACGTTTCTCTGTTTTTTACCATACATTTAATAACAGATTTTTCTCTTTGTTTCATGTTATTTATTTCAACTTATTCTCTACAGAATTCAAGGTCCCTAGTCTCGGATTATAACAAGCTTACTGCTTTAACTGAATCTGATTTCTATTTTTATTTCTATTTATGTTTTTTTATCATGTCACATTTTGTAAATATTTTATTTGTGATGTATATATTTTCATTTCTTTCCTCATGTAAATTATTTATTCATATGTCTTCATTATAAAACACAAAAAAAGATACAAAACCAAAAAAATAAACTGTTGTAAATTATGAGTGAAATATCTCATTATCTCAGTGTGGTAATGAGACTCGAGGAGTTGATTTGTTAAAATATAATAAACTTCCACAATCATCAACTCATAAGTGGATTAAAGATTTAGGTTAATATAATTAGTCAGTACATAAGCATGTAATAAAAAAGAAAAAAAATTAATTACATATATTGTGAAATTATATATATATATATATATATATATATATATAATTAATTTTTATGACCATGGTAATAATGCTTATAGGGATATGTGAATTACAAGTTTGTAATTAAAAGGATGTATTGTAGATGCTTATAGTGTAGACGCAAAATAAGACTTGTGTCTTCCTGAGAAGTCATATGTAGCAATAAAAATCCATATGATAACTATTGTAGAGTAGTAATGTGTGAATAAGATAAAGTAAATTAATAAAAATGTTTGTTGAGTGAAATTTTATATAAGAAAACAATTATAAATAAATAAAATAATTTAGCTTTTTTTATCAAAAAAAATTCGTTGTATAGTTATATGATCTTGTCAATTTCAAACATATCAACTAACATAAGTTTATAGTAGTAGATGAGTGTTATAGCTTGTTTCCTTTTTTAAGAATTTGTTGTTAATTTTATGTGATACTTATATAAGTATACCTACATGACAACACTAGATCCCCCATCTATCAAATTGTGCCTTGAAGAGGGTGTTCGCAAATGACATTAATACAGGAAATTTCTCTTTTCCTGCAAAGCTAAAAATTTTCTACTTTTGGGATGTTAGTTCACTACTGACATCAAGGTGCCCATACACCTTTAACCACTTATTGATCTAGTTCTATGATCCTCCAATAAAAAAAACAAACAAAATATCTATCCATGTACCGAATTCTTTCCATACTCAGTTTCCTCAAATCCCATAATACAAATTTCTTCCTTCATATGATAGATTTCCACTATCTACCATTCATTATGAATTCATACATTCAAATTGGAATTACACAATCATGCAGAGACAATCATATAATGAAAATTTTGTTCCATTAACATAATACATACATCTACTCATAACTTCTCCTTCCTCTCTATGGCCTAATTTCACATTCATTTGGCCATCCTCTCATTTCCTTATGCTTACTCACTTTTTTATTTCTCATAGGCTTATAATAGATATAATTTTAGAACATCACATATTTTTCTAGATCCTAAAATCCCTCCATAAATTAGGCTTTTCTAAATCCTAAAATCACTCAATCTATCGCTAGAAAATCTCGTGCTTTACAAGGAATATATATTTTTAACATATCAACAAAATATTTCCTATCCAAATAGCTTATAGAGTTATGACTCATTCATGTAGATTTCCTAGAATAAATCAAATCAATATAGTATTTACATAGACGAATATGAATCCTTCTTGAAATGTCAAGCCCCCCTTTTGGAACTTTGTCCTCCAAAGGCTTAATGATTTATAATCTCTAATTCTCCTACATCAGACTCCCACAATAGAGAAATTAATGACCTCCTCATCATAAGGCTTTGACAAACCTATCCTCATGGATCCCACATCTTGTTATGTAATTTTCCATACATTATGCCATCAAAATATTCCACGGTCAACTAGATGCTAATGTTAATTTTCTATTTTCTTTCAATGTATCTTCTTTTGGGATTCTTCTTCATAAGAATCCACATCTCATTTATCTCGATATCCAACTCATCCTTATATTTGCAAATGTTTTCCATTTGTTATGGGGTCTTCTCCTACATTAGAGTATCATAACTCTTATCCCACTCTGATTTGGCATACACTCTTCCAACATATTCTTATGACATTTATATTCCTTCTCCATTGTTGTTATATGATAATGAAAAAAACTAGAATTATTTCCAATAAGAAATTAGAATTCCTTCTCCATGTTGAAACACCCTATTTAGATATTTGTCTTCTAAAATCTTTATTTTTCAAAAATAAATTGGAAATTGAGATGCTCTTGCTATAGTTGTCCTATATTCTCGAGGCCTCCAAATTTTATGTTGGAGTTTTCCACTTCTCTTTTTTATGCAATCTTGTACAATTGCTTTCTTTTTTCTATTGAATTCCCTTTTCACATCAATATTCCTTCTCTTAGGCATCCTCGTCATCAACATCAATAACCTATCAATTTCATTGTCCATCTCTATCCTTAGATGAAACTTACCATCCATTTTTTCTTGCTACATATCCTCCTATGATATAAGAGCTATAACCCTGCTACTAAATTCTGATTTAAATATCTCTTTTATGATTTGTTGATAATATTATGCAACTTCCTTCTCACTACTATCTTCTGAGACAATTTCTTCCTTTGGTATCAGTCTATTCTCTTGTTGATACATGTTGTTCCCTTGTTAAAACATGTTGTTGTTGCTATCCATCAATTGTTGCATCTTCTCCTCCTCTATGTAATTTTTGTATGAAATTTTAATTTTTCCTCAAAATCAGTTGAGTTTGAAATTTTCTGTAGTTTTCATCACTTATATATTTTTCTAATCAACTCTTTAAAAACCCATTTCCTCTTCAAAATTTTCAAACATTAAATATGAATGTTCTACTCTAGGTTTTATCTCCTCTCTAAGAAATATTTCAGCTTTTGTTTCTCTAATTATAGTCTCATGTTCATCATCACTTCCTATTCCTACATAATTAATTTGTAAATTACAATTTAACTCATATTTCTCAAATGTTGTAAACACATCTTCACTGCTAGGCATGTATGAACATTTCTCTTCTTTGTTTTTAATTTATTCTCTTAGTTCAAGTCCTCTCAGCATATTTTCCAGTAACTCTAACTCCTCATTATGCTTCTTGAGCATTTTATTAGAATGCTTCTCCTCATTTTTTTTCTCCCTTTGCTTGTCTCCATGAGCCAACTTTGTTTTGTTCTCTTCACAAACAAGTTCTTGCAATTATCCTCCAGTAATATCCTTACACAATTGTGTATGGTTCTCCATTTTTTTACCCTTATGAAACAATGTGGTCTCATCCTCCTTCATCTTTATGAAAAATTTATATGATTGTCCTTCTTCATTTCTTATGCAACCTACAAACATAAAAATCATTATATTTAAAAACATAAGGTTTTGTAGCCTTATTTGATGCCTCAAACATCAACTTCTTGTGTTGATTTGAACTTTCCAAATAGTTCAACATATCCTCTACTTGACTCCTCTTAGCATCCTCATCACTTTCTCCAAGCATAGGTCCTTATTCAGGTTCACAAAATTTAACTCCTCCTTCAACGGTTACCCTCTTCTTTTGCTCAACTCTTTTGAACTTTTCATCCTTCAACTAAGAAATTCTCCTATGCCTTCATTTCACCTGCAACCAATTCCATTTCACACTCCTCTGTAGAGTCCATACATATCCATGGTCTTATTCTCACTTTTGTAGAGGTTCTCTCATCACCTCAAGTTGTACTTTCATAGTATTTATTTCTCTATCAAGTTTTTCATGACTTGATTTCTTATGGCTTCCCTCAAAACCTTTCTTATGACCATTAGTTGGCATACTCCTCTTTATTATATGAGCTTCCTCTTTCTTGTTGTGTGTTTCAGTTAATATTATATGAAAAATGATTCCATCAACCTATCACTAAATACCTTACTAGGATTTTCCATGGCCTAGTATTCTCTGGGATTTCTTCTAATTCCCTCCTCAAGAACCTTCTCTACAACATTTTTTTCTCTTTTGGCTTCTGCACATTCAAGGCTCACCTATTTCGAGAACTTTACCTGTCCTCCTTTCCAACCTTCAGTTGGAATAGTTTCTTTGAAAAAATCTTCAAGAAATTCCTATGTTCTTGGTTACAGTCTTCCTGCTATAATCATCTCTATCCCTGCTACTTTTAATCAACAATTTACCTCACAATTTAGTTGAAAACATAAATACCAATTTTACTCCTTTTCCATTCTCATTTGAACATGTACTATTGTTGTAGTCTTCTGCCAATATTTTTGTTGGATCTAATATTGGGGATCTTCATTGTTATTCCTCCTCCAAAGAACATTATTCTCCATATTTTCTTATCAAGCCCAATATTTTCTACTTTAATCCAAGTAAATTTATCTCCAAATAACTTCAATTTTATTCTTGCACAAAACTTCAATTCATACAATCATCAATACAAATTGCAAACAAAATAATTTACCTCAATTAGATTTCTCAAACCATTGATTCTGCAAGATCTAAATTTATTTCCAAAGAGTGTACCTGCTCTAATACCACTAATTGCATAAAAAATCTATTTTCATAAAAAAAAAAAATTTCTCTACTTCTAGGATGTCAATGCACTACTAACATCAAGGTAGGCAAGTAAATTATCTTTTCCTGCAAAGTTCTAATTTCTCTACTTTTTGGATGTCAATGCACTATTGACACCATGGTTCCCATACACCTTTAAACATGTATTAATTTGGTTATCTGGTCCTACAATAAAAAAAAAAAAAATTCACACGAAATATCTATGCATGTGTTGAATTATTCTCTTACTCAATTTCCTCAATTCCCATAACAATAATTGCTTCCTTCATACATAGATTTCTAGTATCTACCATTCATTCTAAATTAATACATTCAAATTGGAATTACAAAATCATGTAGAGACAATGATATGATGAAAAATTCGTTCCATTAACATAATATGTACATACATCTACTCAAAACCTATCCTTCCTCTCTATGGCCTGATTTCTCATTCATTTTCCCATCCTCTATTTTCCTCAAACCATCTCTCTTTTTTATTTCCCGTAGGCTTACAATAGATAGAAATTAGAAACATCAAAGATTTTTCTAGATCCTAAAATCACTCCATAAATAATAATATTTTTCTAAATCCTAAAATCACCCAATATATCCTTAGAATCTCTCATTCTTTACAAGGGAGATTTGTTTTTAACATATTGAAAAAATCCTACATGTCCAAACAACTTCGAGACTCATGACTCATTCACTTAGATTTCCTAGAATAAATTAACTCAATATAATATTTAAATAGAAGAATATGCATCCTTGTTGAAATGTAAAAACCTCTTTTGGAACTTTGTTTTCAAAAGGCTTGATGGTTTAGAAGCTCTAATTCTCCTACATCAGGCATAGTTACTTCAATCCTTGAATCCTTGAATACCATGGATTACTTTGGTGCAAAAGTATGCCCCTATAGTATACCTTACATTACAAAGAAATACTTATTCTTTTGGAAAAATACTCTTACAACTTCTAATATCACTTTTGAAAAATACTCTTACAACTTATAAAAAACTTTTGCAAAAACTCTCTTAGAAAAGTTCACTAAGGTGATGGACATTATACTTGAAAATCCTTCAAATTTATCAACCCACTTATTTGACTTCATCATCTCATTATTCCATAAATTAGAATCAATTCTTTTTTTGTAGAAAAATAAATAAACCCATAGCAAATTCTTACTAAAGGTACCCTATTGTATGATCTTTAAATGTTAAGAGAACTCCCAATATGGATATGGAGATGGTGAGTCTCTCCTTGGGTTGGCAAGCATCAATGTCCAAACATATTTTCTTAGCCCTAGCCTTGGCATGTATCGTATAAGTATGGAAAGGAATGAAAACTTGTGAAGGTGATGCAATAGGTACTTAAATGAAGAAAATGAATTCTTTATTTGGAAATTAATATTGAGGACAAGTGGCAGTAAATATCGACATGTTTCAAGTGAAAATTATTTTGAATAATTTAGAGTTTAAGTTGGCCTAGACACTCTTCCCCTAGGCCCCTAGCTTAGAAATGAAGTGGAGCTACAAAATCTATGGCCGGTGAGCTACAACATCACCCACAAAATTATAAAAATATTTGTAAATATTAACAAGCTAACAAACTTCAATTTATTGATGAAGTGATTGTCCATTTCAATACTAAAGAGCATCAAAAGAGTGGAAAACATTTTATATATTGAGCTTTATTATGACCTTTTGTGTGTTGGCCATGGGTTCTTGAGCATACAATATAATCCTCCTTGTTGATGGAAGAAATCTTAGGTCCTAAGAATACAATCTAGCCCTACCTATCCACTAGAGAAATCTTACGTCTTGAACATATAGATTTTTCATGCTTGTTTATAGAAGAATTGTTAAGCTTGAGCATAAACGCCTTTGTTGTATTTGTCATTTTCCATCAATTGTATATTCAAGGAGTTGAAAACATACACAAAACTACTAGATTTTGACTAAGGTGTGTTCCAATATAACAACTAATAAGAACATACATACAATTGCTACCTTTTATACTAGTTTGAGAATTTATATATTACATATTTTACAACTACCTAAAAGGTATAAGATAGTGATAGGTAGTGTATGTAACATCTTAATCTAGATCACAATATATATGCATTGAGAAGCTACATTACAAAATGATAAATTATAGCTACTCAATCATGGATTTTATGAGAGACATAACTGCAAATAATAGATTTTTACATGATTAATTATACCAAGTTGTACCAAGTTTATTATGGAGTAAAAAAAAATTGTTTTGATCCTACCTTATTGATCGTGTTGATTGTGTCCAATAATCATTGGGTGATTTGAATGGGTTCATAAGCCTAGCCCATTTTAAATCACCTATAACCAAACACTATCCAAACCATGGTAGCTCAAAACTAGTTGCTAATCAAGCTATAGGAAGCCACATGATTAATTGGTTACACTATCTATGTTGTTTCAAAGTAAGTATTTTCAATAAACTAATTAAAACTTCGTTAAACTTATTTATGTATATTAACCTAATTATATTGATTTAGCTTCAATAAAATCACTATTAATAAATTAAATATTAAATATTTTTATATTAATTCAAACATATGTATATATATATTATTTAAAACAACTTCACACTGTTTTATTTAATTTTAAATTATTATAATTTTTTTTTAAATCACATACTTGTGAGTCATAAAAAATTCTATAATTTTTTTAAACAAATCTTCTCTTCTTATAAAATAATATTTACCTTTATAATTATTTCAATCTTTTACTTTTAATATAATTAGTGTCTATAGATAGTATCATAATTCGCAAAAAAACATGTTAGCAAACTCTTCTGTATTTAAATAATTAGAAATTCAATACCTCAAACATGACTCGAGCCTAATTTAAAATATATATATATATATATAGTAATCATGCCACTTCCACATCAACATTTCTTTAATATATATATATATATATATATATATATATATATATATATATATATATATATAATTTGTAATCATGCTACTTCCACATCAACATCTCTTTATGATGTACCACTGCTTTGAAGAGCTGGAATCAATTAATTGATTTGGTAGTGTGCTCCATGCTTAACATGAACACGTCCCTACTTTTCAAAGAATTCATGGCATCATCAATTTAGTGGATAAGAGTGGCTGCTCATTCAGATTTAGTTTCCATTTAGTTTCAGATTTAGCACTTTTAGTTTCAGATTTAGTTTCCATTTAGTTTCAGATTTAGCACTTTTAGTTTCAGATTTAGTTTCCATTTAGTGACAAAACATACGAAGTCACTTTTCCTCATCAATTATGAGCAAAATATCACAATGCAGGTACCTGCATTTTGTGGGAACATTACTTTAGCACCCGACAAAACATACGAACTCACTTTTTCTCATCAATTATAAGCAAAATATCACAATGCAGGTACCTGCATTTTGTGGGAACATTACTGGTACAATCTATAGTGGCAATGCATCTTTTGCAGCTTTTAATTAAAGTAGATATAGTGTTTGTCATGATCAAAAGTTATGATATAGTATTAAATAGAAGAACTAAAATGTCACGTATTGTCCAAATGGTTAGAATATTATACTTAAATGCTATTACATTTGTTTTGTTTTAATAAAAAAGGTAAATTTATATTATAAAACTTGCATTTAAGTTAAATAATAAGATAATAAAAAATAAATGTTATTTTATTACAAAGGAGTGTTTTAATTATGAAAATAAAGTTAATAGATTGTAGGATTGGGGAGAGGTGGTGTGGGTGAGGAGGTTTATAGGCATTGAGGGGTAGAAAAGGGGTATCTAATAAAAATAGGGATATCTATTAAAATAGTGGGCATTTTTATTAGAAAATTTTATTGGGAAGGGGTTCAACAAAAAGATTTTGGGAGGTTTTTATTTGATGAGATTAGAGGTTTTTTTAATATCTCATGAATGCAAGCGCTATGATATAGGTTGATTGAGTGGAGATCCTATGGAATAAAATCAACAATGTAGGTAGATAGTTGTATGCTGGAAATTAAAAATTTCTAGATTATATTTTGTTGTAACTTTCAAAACGTTGTTGCTATTGTACCTCTAAAAAGGACTCCTAGAATAAGAATTGTTTTTTTTTTTGGTAAGTTGAGCTATTCTATTAATTTCAGAAACATAAAGTTACATATGCTACAGGCTGGGTTGGCAAGCTACGCTTAACCAATCCTAGCCTTTGTTACATTGTTTTTGGGCTGCCTTGGGGGATGAAACCAACCTAGACAAAGCTTAGAGCCGAGAAGTACATTATGCGCAATAGCACTGACATAGCTAAAAAACACATAGTAAATGATAGTAGAAAAGCCTTGAGGGAAAACTTGACAAAAAACAGAGGAAAAATATGCAGCAACGCAACCGTTACTCATCATAGTCATCATTACTATTGGGGTTCTCTTCCTCGATAGGACAGGTTGGAGCCTGCGCAGCAACTGCTTCCACCTCCACCGCAGTGCGCTTGGGAATGCTCACAGGAGCGCATAGGATGGGGGAGTCGGGGTCTACGCCATCGAGAACCCGCATCCAGATGCCATTGGATTCCATGACCTAGATGTCTGTGTCATAATCATCCTTCTCCGGTGCTATCAGGAGAACATGATTACGATGCAGAGAGTGCAACTGGGGAGAGGAGGTGGACCTCCTTGAACCATGACCACCTCTCTACGCAGCTTGCCTGGAGGATTCTGCACGCTGTTTGGGATCAGGATGATGGCTCACAAAAGTGTTGGAATAGGAACCATCAACTGACTCGAGACGATTATCCTCGCCACGATGATATCGTCTAGGGAGAGCCCCTCTCTGTCCACCGCGGATAGTGAACTGGCGTAGTCTGGGATCAATTGTGCACCTGGGATGGAGAGAGCAAGTCAGGAGAAGTAGAAGCACACGGGACCAAGGAAGGGAGATGAGAGTCACATTGGGGCTACAGGGGAACAAATATCTGGGGGGCTGATTCGCAAGATGGAGAGCGGCACTCCAAGGGAAGATGCGCAGCTCCACTCTAGGACAGGGACTTCACAGCAAAGAGAGGGGAGCGAAAGGCAAAGAAAATAGGCTGAGTGAGGAAAGGGGCAGGAAGCTTAGCATTATAAAGGGGCGAGGATGGTATCTATGAGGGAAGCGTTGAGTGGCCTTTACATGAATCTACGAGTTATAATTGAGAACTTGAATAGGCTCGGGTGAGGAGGTATGACTACGATTCTGGTTAATCATGATGGACATTAATGGTGATAAGTGCGAGGTGATATTCAGGGCAAGGTGATGCAGTACATGTCCTCTCATCATCATTTTTGGCTCTGTGAGGTTCATGTGAGAGGCTAACAGTATTTGGATCCGCAGCAGGTGAAGCTCTGTGTCGGAGATCTCCATTATCCGGGATATGATTTTCACTCGTGTTTGTTTTGTCACCCGCATCTAGGGCCTAGAATAAGTATTGTTTCTCATAACATAAAATTCGATAAAATACCTGTTTTTTGTTGGCTCCATCTTGTTTGATGTTTATAGGATGGGATTCTTCAATACCCAAGTCCATGTCTTCCATCATTTGATCTACAATACCTTCTTGGCCTGAGTTTGTTGAAATTTATAGTTCAAGGGAGTTGAATGTGAGCCTTTACTGAGATTGCAAACCATGTACCTTGGAATGGAACATTCAACAACCAAAACTTGGATTTGTCTCCTTTCCAAAACTAGAGTATCCACAACCATATCATTTTCAGAAATACATTGATGCTAATTCTCATTATCCTTGGTGGTTATTAAGAAAATTGAAGTTATGTTGCTATTACTAAGCTTCTTATGTCTATAGAGCACTCTATAGGGTTCTTGGAATTCCGTATAATCCATCTTTAGAGGCCTTAATTGTTTCCCAATTGATAAATGAATAAGAGGAACTGACATATACAATTCCCGAAGAAAAACCTTAATATTCCCTTGAAATTGATGTTGCAAACCACTAAAAATACCATCCCATGAATAGAACTAGACTAAGGGGGAAATGAAAAGGCAAATGAGGGATAGCCTAAAAATTCAAGCACCTAGACATTGAATAAAAATTATAAGAAACCCAGAAGGAAATCGATACCATAAAGACCCAAAACCAAAACAAAGCACCAAAATGGAGAACCAAAACAAAATTCATTAATAAACTACCAAAGTAAAACCAACAAATCCATTGCACTACATAAAAACTTCAAAGCATAGATTAGATACAATAATGAAATCTTGCTCGAAAGATGAGAATGGATAGGGTTGACCACCACCATGTGTTATCATTGTAACCCCTTGAATAATAATCCATTAATCCACTTGACACTTGAGATAAAATGCATTGGGGTCCATAGTGTGAACTAAGAATCATGGCTAGCGGAGAAGTGATGTCTTTCACATCCCATCCCCCACTAAACATCATCTAAGATCTTGATTTCCTTCACATGCAATGGTTTGTGAGGTCATAATGTTCCTTCATGCTTGATAAATCATAAAATAACTTATAGGATGGTTAATCATATAAACCTTCTTATCTCCCTAAGACCCCTTCACTTAATTAGTTTCATTCGAAATACCACTATCTTATCAATTGAGGGTCCCATGCACTTGGAAGATGACCCCTTGAAATAAATGACTCTCTTTTCGAATTCTCGCTATGATTGATGCTAGCATTCAATCAAAGGTATTATTCTTAGAAATCATTATCTTAATAAATTTGAATTGCCAATGATGATTAAAATCCTCACTCTATATGTAATAGTCCATCATGCACCTCTACTTTGAACCTTTGTGAAATCAAATCAAGCTACACAATTTAATGTTATTATACACACACAAAATAAAAAGGGTTGTTATATAAAGACCAAAATGAAAAAAATAAATAAAAAATTAATGTTATCTTATTTGATCTTATATACAAAATAAATAATAAACACCTCATTTTAGATATAAGAAACTAAAATGACTGGGGATTTGAATTTTTTCTTGTAAATAGACATACCACCATTGTTAATTGAACTTTCCATGCAATCCCCATGCCAATTCATCCAACGACAAGTTTATTATGATAGTATCCATAATATTAAAATTTGAGATACATTTGGAGACACATTGAAATAAACTAATTAATCGTAAATCATTGCTCTACAATCTAAGTTATCAATCTATATGATTAAAATGTGTGTGTGTGTTTAAGAGAAAATTCACAATATACATGACAAGGTATGTTTTCAGTCGACAAGCATAATATCATGGTCAACATCCTTGGTGAAGTGTAACCTTACTAAAATATGGTATATAGTCTCACTATTATTCCTACACAAAAGCCACATACCAAGTTTCTATTGTCAATGCTTCATCAAAATATCACATGTGAGAAATATGTTAGACATGGTCAATCTCATAAAGAACATATTATTTAATGGGTTTTCAACACTCTAGGTCATTGAGCATAACAAATTAACTGCCTCTTCGAACCCTTATAAACATATTTCAATATACGTCATAGTCTTGCATTGTAGCTTCCACCTCCAACAAATTTTGGACCAAACTAAAGAGTCATCCTCCAAGTTATTTTTCATGGAGTTTGTATATATATATATATTACAAATATCTATCCATTTCCAATGTTTGATTACTAATAATACCCAACATTTATATATATTTCCATCCCTATCTTAAATATGTGGTTGTATTTGAAGAATAGATGTCTACTAAAGTGAGGATATTATTATTTCTAATACATACCAATAGTTAATTAGAAAGTCTAAATGGTCCTCCATATCTGATCCATGAATAAATACCAATGAAAAAAATTGAACGATTCCTTATTTTCCTTACTATCCATTGAACTATCAAAGTGAAGAAGAGTACCAATGGCTTCCAAATTATTGATGCATTCTAAAATTTATTATTAGGATATCTAATCCATACTTCCAATGAGAGGAGCTCCCCATACTTATGGAGCATCACTCTCTTACATTAACCTTTTCTAGTAAAAAACCACTTAAGTTTCTTTCCATCTAATGCCTTTAACTAATGTCATTCATTTCTTCTCTCTCTTCCCCATTCGAGGGAAGATAAAAAAATTTTCCCCATCTTATTCAATATTAATCTAGGTAAATATATTAGAAAAAAACTATAAATAGGAATTGCCTCTACCAATATTTTCTCTACGTTTAATATTTCCCCAAGGGATAAACACATGGAATGTAGAACCTTATCTTAGTAATATTTATACTCGTTGTTCTTAAATTCAACTTCCCTGAGTATTAAAACCCTTGTTGAGATCCACTACCTAAAATAAAGGAAGCAAGATGGAATATTTATGGACATTAGCTACCATCCTTGATGCTAGTTTACTATATACTTCCAAGACCTAGTTATATAGTTAGGCACCTCTTGGAGTCCTTGTTATAGGAAATTTTGTCACATATGGTCAATAGTCCTACAAATTGGATCAATCAACATCCATGAACACCTTTTCATCATCCCTGCACAAAGACCTAAGCATGGCTCTTCCAAATCCCTGAGTTTCTAAAACTGAATGCTTCAAAACAGTCATATTAAGGCCCAACGCACCATGGATGTTTAGGAACTTGCATTGACCAAAATTTTCTCCATTCTACACATGCATTGATCACTAGCAGGTCTTCCCTTGTTGTGCGTGTGTTTATTTTAGAAATTCAAGAAAAATAAAAATAATCCCAAAGCTTCCTCTTCTAGAAGCTTCCAAAAGTTGTTCAACCATTTACCTTGGATAATAACTTCGAATCCTATATAATCCTACCTTTGATATTTCACCTCTTATCCCTTGAGCTCATCCTCCCATCAAGAATGGATCTCAATCCTAGATTGGTAAATGGATAAGAATTACGAAACTAAAATCCTCTCCTATATTTACTTCCATCCACAAGCTAGGGGTTGGATTTTGGAGAGCTATCAAGCCCTCATGTTATTTCCTTGAATCTAGGAGAGTCATCACCTTCATGCATTAGGGTGACATTAAGGTGTGCATTTTGGCAAGGAAGTACAAGTCAATTTAGGGAGATCTCTACAATATCAGCTGTCATTTTTGGTTGTAAACTCTCCCCTTTCTATATTAATAAAAAGAGTATATCACTTTCCTATGTATGTTATATTATGTTTACATTCACATGTTTCAATGCTTTTTTGATCCAATGGATAGAGTACTTGGGTAATTCTACATAGATGTCGTAGATATTTGACTTGTCGTGATTATGTATGCAGGTTCTAATTATAGCAATAAGAGCTACAATTGGATCTTACGAGCCGAGAGGAGAGAGAATATTGCAACAGATTCCAAGTAATCTTATTTCCATTCTTCACTTACTTTACGGAGAAATTTAAATTCTTTGATTTTTTGTTGTTCTAGATGAGTCCACTAGGTCTAGGGAAGCTACTTTTATTCACGGTCATAAATTTTACATAACACATTTACGACTCCACTGGGGATGAATGATTTCCCTTAGTGTTTTCTTTGTCCTTAGTACTTTTCCCACCTCTTCAAAATACCTCCATTGCCTCACTTAGTTTGAATTGAGCCTAGGAAGACCTTTCACTGAGATTCATTTGATTTTTTATGTCAGAACTTGACCTTTACCTTGATCAACGCTCCCCCTAGTCTAGAGACAGAGCATTGTAGTGCTCTCTGGCTTTCTTTGCACCTATGTTGCAGAGCACTGGTAGCATATATGCACCTGTGATAACCCATGTTTCATGCAAAAATTTTCTTTTTCATGGTTTGCTATTTGATTAACTTGGCTCTATTTGGTCCTCTGTGTGCCCCTGAGTGTATCTTAGTCCCTCAAAATCCTTCATCATGTTTCATTTTGGTTTTGATTGCCTTTGATAAGATTTTCTTTAGATCTTTCTTTGTTCTTGTCAAATGGGTCATTAGCAAATTTTTTTCTTGATCATTAGATTGCTTAAAGGAATTGGCGTTTCATTCATCGTTCTAAATAGTTTATTTTATCATTGATTAGGAAAATATCTTAGTTTTCATCTGAAAATTAAGTGGAATCCAAAAGAAAAATCTTATGCATCATGCATTGCATCTAGGGCTTTGTGTGTGAAATTGTGTTTTTTTGCTTTATTGAAAAAATAAACTCAGCCTCAATCGTCGAGTGGGGGCTAAATTGTGTATGAGTGTTAATCGCCTTTGAGTGTCATCACCTTTTTTTATAATATTTTGTTTCGTTATTTACTTCTTCTTGTCAATTCTGGTTTGTATGCATAAATTAATTGTTTAATTTGAAAAGTAAATTTTACATTGTAGTTAAAGTCTATGTGGTTTCTTTTTGTCAGTTATCACATTGCATTCTTATTTTTCTTTGCATTTGAAACATTAAAATAAAATAAAAGAAAAACATGTATTTTCATTGCATTTAGGGCTTTGATTTTGATTGTAGTGAAGTTGAGGAGATCGATTGTTGTATCACTTGTTTGTTGCATCATTTAATGGTTTACTCTTGCCCTACTTAGTTATGAATTTCATTATTAAAAGGAAAATGAAAAAGAGTTCCTTTTGTCATATTAGTTGCATTATAGGTGTGTTCAGGCGACATCACGTTTTGAGCCTTGAAATCGAAACATAATTCAAGATCAATCTCTAAAATTCACGCAATCAACCTTAGGATTATTTGTAAAATAAACACAAACATCTAGAGGTCTAGTAAAGAGACGTGTTTCGATGTTTATAAACATAGGAGTTGTCGTGTTTAATTTCGTGGGTGATATCCCATTCCACGTACGTAAGTGTATTGGACTATTATCCATGTACCTCCTGGTATATTGGATGGTGCTCCATGCATGAAAAGTAAATGGGAATGCTCTCATAATACAATTATGCATTAGATAGAACTAACATGGACTGCACTTCCACATACCACCGAGTATATTTTGGAAGTCCATAATATTTTTCTATCCTCACCATAGGTAACTAAGTCGTCCAAATTTTATATTGTGATGCATTGAACACATCATTCAGGGGGATTACCTGCCCGTACGTAATTCCTGGGTTCCTCAAGGTGGTATATTGCAGTTCACGGTTACTTGGTAAAACCTTTTGCACAGTTACCCTTGTTTTGTTTTATTTTGTGTATTTAATTTCTAAAATCAATTAATTTACTGTGGAATAACATCATTATCATGGAAAAATTCCTTAGTGGATCTTAGGTTGAGACTAATGGCAACAGTTCCCAAGTTCACCAATCAATGAAACCCCTCTGACAGGAATCCTAGTCCCTTTCCTTCTTTTGGAAATATTGGTGCTCCTTATATGTCAACATTGTCCCTTCTGAGATTTACCATTGGTTTACCAGTTTGGTTATTTTCAACCTCCTTAGTTTTGAATGTCCAAATTGTTTCTTAACCAAGTTCTCCTCCACCTAAAAACCATCAACTTAGAGTTTATCTGAATGTTGATCCTTTTCCTTCTTCACATTTTTGGTCTTCTTCCTCTTTTTCCTCTTCATTAGGTGAAAGCCTCAATGTTAGTAACCAGGTGGATAAGAATAAGAATAAAAGGAAGATTAAGAGAAATAAAAATAAGCAGGGGACCAACCAAGAAACCATTAATACTAATGCAACTAGTATGGACAAATATTCCAATCAACCCTGCCAATTTAAATTCCCTTACAAGTTATGTAAGGGTGATCACCTTGTTAAATATTTTCTTGGTATTCCCAAGTATTAGAAGTGTGGTCCACATACTCACATCAGCCTCGGTCATCATCCTCTAGAGATCATGCTAGTGACAAACCATCAAATATTTATAATAATATCCATGAGAAAAAGGGCAAAGTAGTTATAGTTGCTGACATACCTCCAAGGTATGGCATGCTGCATTCATGGTCTTGGGGAGCCAAATTAAGGGGTACTCTACAACTTGATTTTTCATATGCTACACTTCCAGTATTCGACCAACTTAGGAAGCTATACCGAGAAGTGAAAATGAAATACTGGTCATATTGTATAATGATCATAGTACTGATGATTTAGATAGTGAAATTGTAGAAGGTGAAGAAATTTCAGAATTGTCAAATAGTGTCCAAGCAGTCTTGAATGCAGAAAACAGAATTCTGAATTTTGAAAGCTTGCATCCAAGAACTTCAGAGAAAAAGTCGGTAGAATCACAAAAAAAATTAGTTAATTCAGAGAAAGATATAAAACACGTTGAGACAGCAGGTCAAAAAGGAAAAACAGATCAGTCCACTGAATTTCAGCTTCCCGATGATGAGGAGGGTCTTTGGACCATGGATTTCAATGGTGCTTTGGGAAACGATGGAGCTGATATTGGAATCTGGATCTGTAGCCCTATACATGAATCATACAAATTCCCATGGAATGTAATATTATTTTCCTATAAGTTAGCTTTTGACTGTTGGAACAATGAGGCAAAATATGAGTCCTTGATCACCAGTCTCTGAATTTTGAAAAGGCTAGGTGCGAAAAGAATTATAGTATATGGTGACTCTGAGTTGGTGATAAAATAGGTAAAAGGGAAGTACTAGGCTAAACATCCTAGGATGAGATCTTATTGTAATGTTGTTCTTAATATCCTTAAAACATTTCCAGAATATACATTGTCTATGATTCCTAGAAGTCAGAATTTTATGGTTGATTCACTTGCCACAACGGCCAGCAATTTTAAGATTCATGTTCATGCTAATAAAAAGTTTGAAATTCATGTGAAGCATCACTCGACTGTCCCTGAAAATCTGAGTTACTGGCAAGTATTTTGAGATGATAAATAGATAAACAACTTTCTGCAGATGGAAGAGGAATTTGCTAACTCCCATATTGATGAGGTGTATAATGAATATGATCAGGTAATTGAAGTTGTTGAAGTTGAGGTGTTTCAACTAAGGGATAATAACATTCCACGAGGTCTAGTACTTTTGGAAGATTTATTTTATCATGATGATGTTTCCAAAAAGTGAACAATGGTTCCCATAGAAGCATGTGTTTAAGATGTAGACATTGGTACAATGGATAACCCCAAGATGATCAAGTTATCGAGGTATTTATCCCCTGAGTTTAAAGGTAAATACAAAGCTCTATTGAATGAGTTTTCTGATGTATTCTCTTGGGAGTATTGATATTTAAAAGTGTACAATTAAAACATCATCCAACACACCATCCCAATCTAGCCGAATCAAAAACCTTTCCGCTAGAAGTTGAGAAGAATCAATCCTAAACTGCTGCCATCGATTGAAAAAGAGGTTATTAGAATTTACAAAGTTGGTATTATAGTTCCTATTTCATTTTTAGATTGGATTTCTAACCTCGTGTCGGTAAGGAAGAAGAAATGGGAGATTCTTCTTTGTATAGATTTCAAAATATGAGCAAGGTGTCGTTAAAGGACAATTATCCTTTGCCGAAGATGGACCACCTCTTCTAGAGGGTCGTTGGAGCTTCAAGGATTTCACTCCTCAACGAATATTCAGGAAACAATCATATTTTGGTGCATGAATATGACCAAGTGAAAACACCAGTTACAACGCCCTGGGGTACCTTCATGTACACCAAAATGCCATTTGGGCTCAATAATGCAGGGGCTACATTTCAGTGGGCTATGGAAATCGCTTTCTCATATGAGAAGGATGTATTTCTTCTGTTTTAACTTGATGATGTTACTATCTTCTCATAGTCAGAGGATGAGCACCTACACAACTTAAGAATAGTATTTCAAAAATGCAGAAAATTCATCATCTCATTGAATCCTAAGGAAAACCTATTTTCCATGGAGGAAATAAAATTACTTGGGAACATCATCTCAAATATGGCATTCGAATTAATCCCTCCAGGATCAAAGAAATTCAGCAGTTGGACTTCCTAATAAATAAAAAGGAGATCCATTCATTCAACGGTAGGATAAATTTTTTGAGGAGATTCATCTCCAATCTCGCTGAACACCTTAAAGATATGACATATACGCTGAAAAAAGGACAGTGATGTCAGATGGTCAGAAGATGAAGAGAAATCATTCAATTCAATCAATTTTTCTTTAACATGTGCTCCCACATTGATCAGCAGTGATTATACTATAGACTTCATTATCTCTTCATTCACTTCTGAGCACTCTCTAGCTGTGGTACTAATGTAGAAAAGGGATTCAAATATGGAGCAACCAATTGCCTTTTTCAGCTGGAACATAAGAGATGCAGTGCTGAGATACAACATTATTGAGAAACAATATTTGGCATTGGTGAAAGCATTGAAAGATTTTCGGGTATACATCCTACACTCTCATAGCATAGCTTATGTTTTGAATACATCGGTAAAAGATTTTTTTATGCAAACTGATCCCGAAGGGAGGCGAGGGAAATGGATTGAAACCATGCTTGAATATGATATGGAAATCAAGCCAACAAAGCTAATCAGGGGACATGGTTTGGCGAAGTTGATGGCAGAATCTAATTTTCATGCGCTGGAAAAAAATCTGATTTCTACACTTTCTGAAGAGGAGGTTGATGACTCATTGACACAGGTATCTCAGATTTTCATTTCATTCCCTTGGTATTTTTATATTGTTTATTTACTTCAACAATTAAATCCTCTATCAGGTGTGTCCAAAAGCAAAGGTAGATAACTGAAATTAAACGCTTAAAAATATTGTATTTTAGACAGTGTTTTGTATTGGAAAGACCCAAGAGGTGTCTTGTTGAATTGTGTTGTTGAAAGCGAAGCGAAGGAGGTGATGAATGAATTTCACAAGGGTGATTATGGTAGTCATTTATTCTGGAAAACCACAGAGAACAAAGTTTTTAGGGCTGGTTTCTATTGGCCCACTCTTTTTACTGATGTGTACAAGACCATGATGAGCTGTCACGAATGTTAAATTTCTCAAGGGAAAAGGAAGTTGCTTCAGCTGCCTTTGCAGCCCATATCAATCCAAGCATTAGGAGAATTCTGAGGTCTAAAATGGTCCTTCTAAGGAAAATATACAATCAAAATTCTCTTTATGAGAACAAATCACATTTTAGGTGATGACATCATCCCCAATGGTTGAGGTGGCATTGCTTGAGTTAAAGGTACTTACTTGTTACATTTTCAATGGTGGATAAAAACTCATGGTTAACCATGGTAGTGCTATAAGTACTTTTAAAGTAAAAAATTAAAGTACTAATAATAAAAAGTAAAGTACTCATAATAAATGTCATTTCACACTTTTTGAATAAAATATTATTATTTTCAGTTCATATTTTTTGAAAGAAACAATACACATCCTTACATAACCTTCATGTCTTTACATATTTTTCAATAAATATTATATTTGTATATTTTCATATATTTATTTTAAAATTATATATTATTTTTTCTTATATTATAAATCAAATCAATTGAATATGTAATATAAAAAAATACATAAAATAATAAATTACATTTATTATATTATATTATTTTTATATATTATATTAATTACATGTTATTATATAATTTAAATAATATAAATTTTAATTAATAGTATATTAAAGAATTAAGAGTTTATGAATTTATATTTATAATTTATTTTAAGTTATTTAAATACAAATGACAAATGCATTAATTGTTCAATGATAATGACATTTTCTTGAAAAGTTCATTCTTATTTATAGTCACATCAATACAATTTTTTTATTAATTTTATTTTGGTACACCTTTTCAATTGAATTTAACCATGGTTACATGGATTGTGATGCAAAAAGTAAAATGAAAATTTATAAATATTATTTTATTAGTTTAGCTATTATTTTATTATTTCCTTAGGAGGCCCATTTTAGACCTCAAAATTTCCCTAATGCACCATTTTAGCAATGGGCTCTATTTCATAGGTGAAATCCATCCTTCATCATCTGCCCAACACACGTAGATTTTGATGGCTACAGATTATTTTACAAAGTATATTGAGGCAATCCCAACTAGGAAAACTACTAATTTGGTTATCATTCAATTTATGGAATCTAATATCTTTTCTAGATTTGGTTGTATGCAGAAGATAATCACGGATAATGCATATGCATTTAAGTCCAAAAACATGGTGGAATTGTTTGAGAAGTACAACATCAAGTTGGGTCATTCAACTGCATACTACTCGCAAGGAAATGGACTCGCCGAGTCTTTGAATAAGTCTTTGATCAATATTATCAAAAATATGTTAGAGGTAAATAAGAAAAAATGGCATAAGAAACTCATCAATGCCTTATGGGCAGACATAGTAAGTAACAAGAATTCCATAGGCATGTCGCCTTTTGAGTTAGTGTATAGAGTTGATACAGTCTTTCCTACTTCTCTTGTTATTCCAGTCGTGAAGATATTATAGGAAGTTGGCAGCGAACTGAATGATGTTCAGTGGGGGATAAACCAAATGATTCATTTGCAACAAACCATGGAGGAAGTGTTTCAAAACACTTCTAAGCTTCAAGAAAGAATTAATAAAGTGTATGACTGGAAAACAAAGGCAGATGACCTCAATATGGGTGATGTAGTCCTCCGTTGGGATGCTCAGAATGAAGATAAAGGAAAGCATGGTAAGTTCGATAACTTATGGAAGGGGCCGTACATGATTTCAGCTTCAAGAGAGAATCATGCCTATTTGTTGGAGGAAATGAATGGACAAGACTATGGAAAAGGACTAGTCAACGGTAGGCTTCTCAAGCACTACCGCTTTTAATCAAATTTCTGAAGTGTCTCAGCATCATTGTGCATATCATTTTACTTTTATGTCGAAGGAGTTAATCATCTAAGCTTGAAGCCCAAGGTGAAGGACATAAGGTTTCCTTGATTGGTTTTTGATTTGTAAGTATAGTAAGTTTTTGTTTTAGACAAAGTTAGTTCAGTTTGTCTTTCAGTTTTCAATATTGAGTTTGGTCTCTTGATTATTGAATCCATGCCCAATGGACAAGGCAACTCAGTCTACGGTGTTCTTGACACCTCCAAGGAGCTTCTATCCCCATCTAGAGCCAATGTTAGTGTCTGTTGATCAGCGGTTGTCATTGATGTCAACCCAAGCAGCCCTAGGGGCTAACCCAATATTGAATGGGAATTTTGACCTACCAAATTAATATATTCTAGGTCAATAATTCTTTTAATGGTTTCTACTTGTCAAGATGTTTCCGTTGATATATGGCACGCCATGTAATTATTCACGGTTTGAGAGATATTCATGTTTGAAGTTTGTACCCCTAGTTAGTGGGCTAAAACCCCATGGGGTTGGGGCATGGGTCATTGAAAAGTCATAATTAATATTTTTTAAGCTCCTAAAATCCCTCCCATGGTCACTTGTTGAAGCCCCTCTCAACTTAAGCATTTATATAAATTGTGATCCTCATTTCCTCCTTACGCAAGGGATTCGGCCATCTGAAACAGGTCATCGTGGAATTTTCTCTTTAATTATTTTTCTACGAAGGCTCAGAAGCTGAAATTGTTATGAGGCAAAGCCGAAATCCTGAGGAAGCTGCTGTAAAAATTTTAGATCAAGGTGTGCAACATTTTTGGAGATATGATATGTGGAAGTCAGGGTTTGTGCAGGCTCCTGAAATTCATATCAAAGAAGTGACCTCGGTAAAATCATCATAACTCTCTCTCTAAGTATCAAATTGGAATGTCGTAAAAATGGAAGATATTGCACATTCTTTACTTTTAGCTCTATCAATTTTAGAGCCAAATGAAGAAACAATGACACGTGGCACGTCGTAGAAGTGAGCTCTGCTGAAATAGTCCATAATTAGGGCATTGTGAGAGATTGGGTATAACTCTCTCTTGAAGAATCAAAATTGGGTCAGACCTGTGGCATTGGAAATATGACTCAGAGGACCACCACAGGACTGAAAATCAGATATTGAGGATCTAAAATAACAGAGATACACCAGATTCAATATCGAGCTCCTAGAAGGCAAGAAAAAGCTAGATCATGTGTAGTCAAGGGTTGCAAAGGACCATAATTTCCATGGCAGCAAAGCAAAGCAAGATGCAGAAGAGGGTAGCATGACAAGAGCAGCAACCAAGGTGCATAACAGTAGCAAGAAGTTGATGAAAAGAAATCTTGGGGTAAGCCCAAAATTCCCTTTCATGTAGAAATTCTCGAACCTGGGCCTGTGGGTTATGGCCCATTAAGCCTAAACGGAAGCGTTTAAACTTTAAACCTTTTATTTGAACCGTGGATCTATATTAAAATCGTGCCATTCCTTTATATCCATTAAAAAACACAACTGACTACACGCCTTTTAAATAACCACCGCAAGTACAAAATATACGTTAAAACCCCGTGGCCACATATGACACAAACACTCGGTCTATATACAACCACATATATGGATTTAAAAACAATTACAACCGTCTCTATAAATATCGCCAATTCCGCAACTCCACGCCAGCTCCGATCTCTTACTACCTGATCTTCTGATCCGATGCGAAATCAATCTCCACACTCTAATACGATACCACTCAGACCTCGGAATAGATATATTGCAGTGGTTGAACAACGACTCTTCTGGAGTGTTCCGATATTTTCTGGACCCGGTCTTACATCAACCACATATAAACTTCACATCCACTGATGCGATACTTATCGGAGATCGCCAGTCACCTCTCGTAGGTTTTTCGATAACCACCAGAACCGAGCTCACTTCAAACAAGTTTTTAATTACATTGCGCGTTCGTTCCGTTTGCATCTGCAGTGATATGTGAACCCCTCTCCGGCTCCGTGGCGATGTTATACGCTCCGTTGATCACAAAGATCCAAAGGATCATGTGCATCAACAGCTTATCCTCCTCTCAATACTGCAACTTGATCGATCCATTATCCCTCGACTAACAATTTCACACGTCGACTTCACTGCGGCAATTACATAACCCAGCATTTCACACTTTCAACAATCTCTGTCAATTCAAATGCAGACTTCATATATATAACAGTTACATGAGATTTCAGATCGCCATCGATCCTGAAGTGATCGATGGTCGATCAACAGGCTTCTAACACAGAATTAACTCCATTACAGAATTTGACTCAATTACAAAAGACACACACGTAAGCGTACGCAATCAACACCAGAACAGGCTTTTATATATTATACAAAACGGTTACAGGCTAAGGCGTTTCAGCCTTAGAAAAAAGCTCAAATTCGATTACATCTTGCTCACTCACAATTTCCTCACAAATCAGATCTATCACGCCCTCTCGATCTCTGTCTTATATACATAAGAAGCGTTAGAAAGGAAGGATCGATCAGATCCTCTCCTTATTTTTCTCCAAAGGAACTCTCCATAATGCATGCACGGCAGATACTATATTCATCAAATCCGCTTCAAATCTGTTTTATATCTGTTTTAAAATAGATTTCCCATATTTTCTCCTTCGATTCAGCTCGACTATCCACGTACTCTTCGCTTGGCTTTGGATTCCTCTTCAATTTACGAGGGGTTAGATGCTCCTGCATCAGACTCCCGAGGTAAAAAAATTTATGACCTCCTGGTCATATACTTCTCCTGGTCCTTAGCAATTCTACCCACTGTATTTCTTCAGTGGAACTGCCTTCATGATCTTCTGTGAGCTGCAACCAACCTCTATAGTAACAGTCTCCTTCTGTTACACGATACCTCACCAAGCCCTCCGCACTCGGTCTTTTGGCATCCTTCTGTTACACGATACCTCACCAAGCCCTCCGCACTCGGTCTTTTGGCATCCTTCTGGTTCTCTCCTCTGGAACCAATTGAGCACACCTTGCTCTAGGTTGCTGCAAATATTCTCACCTTTTGCTGCCGCCATCCGCACGACGGTAAGACCATAAACTCTCCAGCTTCAACACGACTGTACCTCTTTCCCCTTCTGCTTGCATTCTTCTTCTCGTAGGAAATCCTTTCCCTGCTCTGATACCACTTGATGAAAAGAAATCTTGGGGTAAGCCCAAAATTCCCTTTCATGTAGAAATTCTCGAACCTGGGCCTGTGGGTTATGGCCCACTAAGCCTAAATGGAAGCGTTTAAACTTTAAACCTTTTATTTGAACCGTGGATCTATATTAAAATCGTGCCATTCCTTTATATCCATTAAAAAACACAACTGACTACACGCCTTTTAAATAACCACCGCAAGTACAAAATATACGTTAAAACCCCGTGGCCACATATGACACAAACACTCGGTCTATATACAACCACATATATGGATTTAAAAACAATTACAACCGTCTCTATAAATATCGCCAATTCCGCAACTCCGCGCCAGCTCTGATCTCTTACTACCTGATCTTCTGATCCGATGCGAAATCAATCTCCACACTCTAATACGATACCACTCAGAAATCAGAATAGATATATTGCAGTGGTTGAACAACGACTCTTCTGGAGTGTTCCGATATTTTCTGGACCCGGTCTTACATCAACCACATATAAACTTCACAGCCACTGACGCGATACTTATCAGAGATCGCCAGTCACCTCTCGTAGGTTTTGCGATAACCACCAGAACCGAGCTCACTTCAAACAAGTTTTTAATTACAGTGCGCGTTCGTTCCGTTTGCATATGTAGTGATATGTGAACCCCTCTCCGGCTCCGTGGCGATGTTATACGCTCCGTTGATCACAAAGATCCAAAGGATCATGTGCATCAACAACTTATCCTCCTCTCAATACTGCAACTTGATCGATCCATTATCCCTCGAATCCCTTATTTCACACACGCCATCACTCTGCGGCACTACATGTAATCCTAAAGATTTATTAATTTCAACAATTTCTCATTAATTCAAAAGATTTCTAGAGTATATACTATATGATATAGATCGCCATCGATCCTGAAGTGATCGATGGTCGATCAACAGGCTTCTAACACAGAATTAACTCCATTACAGAATTTGACTCAATTACAAAAGACACACACGTAAGCGTACGCAATCAACACCAGAACAGGCTTTTATATATTATACAAAACGGTTACAGGCTAAGGCGTTTCAGCCTTAGAAACAAGCTCAAATTCGATCCGATACGAAATCAATCTCCACACTCTAATACGATACCACTCAGAAATCAGAATAGATATATTGCAGTGGTTGAACAACGACTCTTCTGGAGTGTTCCGATATTTTCTGGACCCGGTCTTACATCAACCACATATAAACTTCACAGCCACTGACGCGATACTTATCAGAGATCGCCAGTCACCTCTCGTAGGTTTTGCGATAACCACCAGAACCGAGCTCACTTCAAACAAATTTTTAATTACATTGCGCGTTCGTTCCGTTTGCATATGTAGTGATATGTGAACCCCTCTCCGGCTCCGTGGCGATGTTATACGCTCCGTTGATCACAAAGATCCAAAGGATCCTGTGCATCAATAGCTTATCCTCCTCTCAATACTGCAACTTGATCGATCCATTACCCCTAGACTAACAATTTCACACGTCGACTTCACTGCGGCAATTACATAACCCAGCATTTCACACTTTCAACAATCTCTGTCAATTCAAATGCAGACTTTATATATATAACAGTTACAAGTGAGAGCAACCCCGTACTCATCATCCTCATGATCGAAGTAGCTTCTATCAAGCCTGTGCTTCTAACACAAAATTAAATTTATTGCTAATTTGACTCAATTACAAAAGACACACACGTAAACGTACGCAATCAACACCAGAACAGGCTTTTATATATTATACAAAACGGTTACAGGCTAAGGCGTTTCAGCCTTAGAAACAAGCTCAAATTCGAGTACATCTTGCTCACTCACAATTTCCTCACAAATCAGATCTATCACGCCCTCTCGATCTCTGTCTTATATACATAAGAAGCGTTAGAAAGGAAGGATTGATCATATCCTCTCCTTATTTTTCTCCAACAGAACTCTCCATAACGCATGCACGGCAGATACTATATTTATCAAATCCGCTTCAAATCTGTTTTATATCTCATGAAACATATTTCTATATTTTCCTTCGATTCAGTTCTTACCATTCACGATTTCCTCGCTGTGGCTTCTAATTCCTCTTCGAATTTACGAGGGGTTAGATGCTCCACATCGAAATACATCATATGGAAGTCTTCAAGTAAGCAACACTGTATAACAATCATTTGTAGTACAATTGTACCTTAACACAGAATAATATTTATTAAAAGTACAAATTGTACTAGTATCTATCTGCCAAGGGTTGAAGAGGTAGTGTTGGGAGGTCTAGGATCATCATTAGATGGTTGTGTCAAAGTTGGGTTTATGGTCTAGTATATCTTCTTCTTCTACATCATTCTATATCATTGTAAAGTGGACCATTTTCCCTGGTACAGGAGTCCATTCTTCTTTTATTATTATATAGGGTGGTAGGGTGGTGCTAGGGTGAGTTTTAGCTCATTGGGTGTTTGGGAATCTGTTCAGTTGAATATTAAAGAATCTCTGGCGTTGGAGCATCCATCCAGTGGGAGCTGGAGAAGAATGCTTTTCTAGATTCTAGGAAGTTGGAGCTTTATTTTCAATTGGAGTTGAATATTAAAGAATTATTGGAAAAACATTAGGTGGTTTTTGTTCCAGAGTGGGTTTCCACCTTAAAAGCTGTGTGCATTTGTGTTCCTCTTGTTTATTGCTATCATTTTACAAACACTGATAATAATTGAATATTAACTAATGCTCTAATTGAAAGGAATACTGATTCACCCCCCCCCCCCCCTCTCAGTGTTTCCAACAGTGGCTTCCAGTTCTGTCAGTCACTAGTGATCAAATATGCTCTTACAAGGTTTGGTTAGGGTCTTAAGTCAAATATGTATTGTTTCAGTGGGTCTTCAAATAAAAATTTGGTCATTGGCTAGTGTGTCTAGGTGTGTTACTACTCCTTCTAGTACATGTTTTTGTCTTGCCATCATTCATTTTGATGAGTCACCACTGAAATTTCTTCATCAACATCTCAGTCGCATCACCATGGTCATCATTCTGCTCATCATTTCATCAAGTATCACCATTAGGTTTTAGGGTCAAAATCATGAAAAATCAGTCATTTCACCATTGAATTCAACATTGAAGGAGTAATAATATTGAAAATTATTCAATAAATATTTTAAAGTGTAATTTCATTTCAAATCATGAATGTAATATGTTCCTCAAAGGTTCTAAAGCTGCAAAGTTTCAAATCAAAAGTGAAAATACTTGGTGCAGCCACTTAATCACCAAGGGGGAAATTGATTTCCAAAGCTACAAAGACTAAATGAGCCTCTCATTTTCTCATTTCATCTTCAAGAAACCTCTCTCCACCAATAAAACCCACTCTCACCCTCAGAGAAAAATTTATTTTCCCAAGAGTGCCATCTCTCCTTTACATTGCGCTTTGACCTAACCATTGTGTTTTCTCCATTATTGGCACAAATCATCATTACATTGGATTCTTCATCAGAAAACATCTTCTTGTGTATCATATATAGGTAATTTTTCCCTCCAAATCATCTCTTGTTTCTTCGTTTTGGGTTTGGAAAGAGAAATTCCCTCTTCTAGGGTTTCTATTTCATTTGCTTGGTTTCATGTTGACATTGAAAAATTTCTGAAATAAATCCTCAGACTGAAGCTCTCTCATCTTCCCTCACCTATTATACACCTACCTAATCAATTTCCCCACCCCTACTCATTTTCCCTATTTTCCTACAAACCCTAGCCTAGAGTAGACATTTCTAGGTTAGGACTATTTTTTCCCTTTTTTGACCCCTTCCCCTCTTCCATTCCATAAATTTTCACTTTCCCTTACTTCTTAACATCTCTCCCTATCCCCCAAAATTTTCCCAATAATTGAGGAAGCCCTCAACCCCTTCATCTCCCTTCATTCCTAAAAATTATCCAAAACCCTTGTTTTTTCCTTCACTAAACCCTAATCCATTTAGGATTTAGCTAGGGTTCGCAATGGATTCCGAAACCATTGAGAAAAAGAGGCACAAGGGAGGTCAGATCAGCAATTATGGGACGACTTTAGAAAATGAGATCATGTCTTCACCCTTCCTCAAAAAATCATTTCAGGATGTTGGTTGCCTTGCCTTTTTCCAAAAGGTTGAGGAATTTGGTTTTCATGACAAACTCACTAGTATGTTTTCCACTAGATTGAGGAGAGATAAGGCAAATATTTAAGGAGTTTTGTTCACTTTTTCAACAGAGATAATTTCCTCAGCCATAGGGATTCCAAATAGTGGAGAAAATTGGTTCAAGAGTAGAGACCTTGACCTTGACAGCTACAAAATGTACTTGGAGCCATCATACAAAGCAACTCCTACACACATCCTTCCATTTAGACACTTGGTGGAAAATATGCCCCTCTCATGAAATTTATCATGAGGTAATTCACATGTGAGGGGAGGTACTCAAGGTTATACCAGTATCATATGAGACTCTTGATGCATTTCACTAGTGTAAAAACCCTAAAATTACCTCATTACCTCTACAAGAGCATGGTAAAGATGGCAGAGAAGTTAAGGAGAACATCAGACAATCATCATGCTAGTTTGTTTCACCATGGCTTGGTGAAGGTCTTGGTTTGCGATCAGTTATCACAAATCAATTTGTCATGGGAAGGTTTTGTTTATTCAAATTCTCTTTTGTCTTCTCCAACTCAGTCTAGCAGTCACTCTACACCCTTGTCTTCACAAACATATCAAGAGATTGCTTCCTCAAGAAAACCTACCAAAAGAGTTCCTACGGCAGAGGTGGCACAAACATATGCTAGAGGCAAGAGGCTTGTGTTTTCTACAAATATTTTTGAATGGCCCAAGCCTACATCAGGTGTACATGGATCATCATCACATCATGAAGCACCATTGTAAGATGAGGAGCCATTCGATCTTGACATTGACATGATAGACTTGGAGGTGAATGAAGAGAAAAAACATCGGAGCAGATCATCATTGAGAAGCATGCTGAGATCATAGAACTTAAGGATATTTTGTCAAAGGCCAACTTCTTGGTTTCATTCTTGCAGCAAGAGAATATGCAATTAAAGGCAAATCAACTACTCTTAAATAAGCCCAAAGTTGATTTGAGAAAATATGATGTAAAAGGTAAGGAAGTGGTTGAGATTGACGATTCAGATGATCAGGAAGAGCAGGCTAGAAGAAATATACCAAGGACAAGAAGCCTCAAGAGGGAACTTGAGCAGTAGAAAGAAGCATCTCCACCAAGAACTCAAATGACAGTTGATGAACTCATCTTGGTAGAAATTGAAAAAGGCAAGGTAGGATGGCTTGATAGAGTGAATTTCCACATGGAAATGCTTCTTAGGAAGGAAAATAGGAACAAAAACCTCCAAATACACATGTCCATGCATCACTATACAAGAAATCAAGTCTCCCAGGTAATAATCAAGCAGTTCAAAAAAAATCTCAAGGAAACCCTAATGAGGAAAAAAGAGAAGGATAAGTTGGATTTTCTTGTTGAAGCCTCCCTAATAGCATGACACATAATCATAGGACTTCATGGAAATATTTTGGTGAATTTTTGAAGATATTTTGGAAATTTTTGGTTTTTTGAGACTTTTGGCTAATTTGGAAATTGCAGTACAGCCAAAAGTGCAGCGCCTTGGCACTATGCTTTTTCCTCAGCCATCCAAATGCCAAAAATTTATATTCCTGAATAGGTATTCACCCATACATCTCAGTTATCCACTTGGGGTGCCTTGTCAACAAACTGGTTGAGAGAAAATTCTAAAAAAGGGGTCAAAAACACACTTTCTGCCACTATCTTAGAACATGCGCTGCACTTTTGGGAGTCGCTATGGTAAAATCCATTTTTTTCCCTCAAGGAGTGTCCATTTGGCTTTCTTGAGGTGTATAACTAGACATCCTCATATTTATAGAACATGTTTTAGAAGTGGATTTGGAGCATATAAATGCCTCCAAAAGCCTCTCACAATCCAGGTTTTTCACTTTATCAGAAGCGCATTGTGCTTTATAAGTTAGGCGATGTGCTTTTCCCTGTAGTGCATTTTTTCGAGGTTTTTCTTAGTAAAACTTGGTTTGATGATGTAATTACTCTATTTTCGAGTTGATGTGATGTAATTAAGGTATATGGGCTTGTTATGGTCTCTTTGATGTAATGTTTGACCTCATTTATGAGGAGCATCTTAGTCAACTCTATTTGGAGGGTTTGTTCAAACCTCCCTAGAAATTAGGGTTTCGTTGAGAGATATTTGTAAGTTTTTCCTAAATTTAGGGATTAGACCCCTGAGAGAGGGGAAGTTGTTTTTGAGTTTGTATGTATGATTTTTCAGTCTTTTTGATGGTTGGACATCACATGGTGAAAGTCTTGTAGCTTGTACTTCAGCATTTTATACAGGAAATCAAAGTATCGATTGCAGCTATTATTCAAGAATTCTCGTGTTGTGAGTTTGTGATATTTTTTTCTCTCTATTATAGTTTTATATGAATGATATACTTGTTTCCTTACCATATCTTCCTTTTTCAATGATTTTCCTAAGAAGTTATAAGAAAAATTATTTTCATGAAAGCTTTGTTTTATTGGGAATGTCATTTGTGTAATTTTCCTTCTTGATTAATGAATTCATGGTGCACATGCTGATTATGATATCTTTATATTTCAAACCCTACACCACACTAAAAAACTCCTACGTAATCACAAAAGCATAACTATCTTGCTCCTTTATATCTCTTGTAGCTGTAACCTTTGATACTTTGACCTAGTTCCCTTATTTTCACTCCTAATCCAGCAAAAAACCCTAAATATTTCAAAATCCTATAGTTTAGATATCTAGCCTAAAATATATTCTTGCACCAGTCAAATGATTGGTTTTGTTTTTCATAAAGAGATCCCTCTCTGGTTTGGTAGGGCTAGCTGCCAAACTAAAATCTTGGTTTGAGGTTACCTCAGTCGATATCCTTTCAACCTTGGGGCATTATGGAGGCTAACATTTCTAGTGTCGTTGTTGGGGAGCGAATTTCCAGTTCTTCCGTGGGTGTATTATTATATTTTAATTGGATTATAGGCCTGTGGGTGACAGGCCCTCATTTCCAAGATGGTTGATTCAAGTTGCAGAGAGTGAAAGTTCATAAACAAGTCAACATTGGCTTCTAAAAGGAATACACGATCAAATCCAGATCCACATCCAGTATCTCCTGTTGAAGATCTGGAAAGACTCATAAGAAAAAAAAGACCTCGGTATTCAGAGATTCAGTCAAGTTCATCTACTTTGGTAAGGTCTACATATCTACCTTCAAAATTACTTTCACTTGAAGATATTTCTCTTGATCTGAAGTTTGTGGTATCACCATTTCGATCCAAATCTGAAACATCTCTATCTGAAATTGTATTTGATCCTTTAAGGTTATCTGAAATAACATCCCCGTTTGAAATTGTATTAAACACTTTAAAGCTTGAAACAAGTTTCTCATCCATAGAATCCAATTCAGAAGTAGATTTTGATAGGAAGGTATGGAGTCAATTTGAGCAACTTAAAAAACTAGAAAACCATCTTCAATATACCTCCGAGAAGGCTTTCATACAATATCAACAGGAGCTCTTGTCTACTGATCCTCTTTCAATTTCATCTATTCACACTACTGCTACATCCCCTCACACCGTTGTTTCTTCGTCATCCACACTTCCTCCTACACAACCACCTCTCATACTAGCACCTCCTGTTGTGACTACAAGCTTACCTTCTAGAACAACTATGGCCAGATTTGCTCCATTAGTTCTATCGAGACAACTCACTGATTTACCTCAGAACTATGGGCAAAGGCTACCTCATTTTTATGGATCCCCCGAGGTTACAACTAGGAAACACATTTACAAAAGCACATATTTCATAGATTTAGAAGAGGTAGATAATGATGATGCAAATATGAGAATTATTGCTCAAATTTTGTTAGGAGAAGTGAAAAAGTGGTTCAGAGCTATGGGACCTGGTTTAGTGCAGAATTCACAGCAGATAACAGATATTTTCCTTTCTAAGAAGGAGGAAAAGAAAAATCATATCTAGATATTGGCCTAGTATAACTCATTGAAAAGGCAACCTAATGAATCAGTTCAAAACTATACTACCTGCTTCAATAAGGTGTACAATTCCATTCCCTCCAATATCAAACCTCCACCAGATTTGGCCTTGTTGCACTATCCATATGCCTTTGACCCTGATATGGCATATCATCTTAGAGAAATAAATCCCACCTCATTGGAGGAAATGCAGACAAATGTGGTGAGCGTTGAAGCCAATATTTCGATCAAGAAATAAAAAAGAAAAGTTGAAAAGAGAGTTACAATTGAGGAAGAACCATCATCCTCATTCGAAGAAAAGTTGGATAGTTTGATTAGAACCATGGAAAATATGGTAGACATAATTTCCATTTCAAAAATGCAATCAAACAATCAAATCCAGAATCCTAATTTTCGAGGACAACATCAACAACCACATTTCAGGATTAAGCAGAGAGAACAGAGAGCTCCAGATCAGCAAGCTCAACAACAAGTCTACACTCCAGTACAGTAGAACTATGCCCAAGGACCTGAAGATGAAGATGATATTGTTGAATAGAACCATTCTTTGCAAAATATCATGGACCTATCTTCCTTACAGAAGATGATGAGTATACCAAGGAAAATATGTGCCAAATGACTAAGAATATGTCCTTGCAAATGATGATGGGTTGGAAGTCCAATTTTAATACTATCAAATGGGGTAACTAAACGCTCTCAACTCAGTGCAAATACAGTACAATTTGATAAACCGAGATGTTCCTATTACTTCTACTCAAAAGAGGACAACTCAGCAAAAAGATACTTAGCCCAAACAAACCTCCCAAGCTAGTCCAAATAAGGAGAAGGAGCCTACTGCCATAAATCAGAGAAAGAATAGTGAGCCATCTACATGTACATCAGAGAAGGATAAGGAAGTACAAAGGAAGGAATATTCAGAAAAATAGTAGCCTAAAAAGCGGGATACCATTGCAAAAGAGTTAGAGAAACAATCTAACTTGTTTAGCTTGGAGAGTGAAATTTCTACGTTAAAAGTTTTTATTCCCCTTACTAAGCTTGTAAAGAATGATAGATACAAATTTCATGTTGCCAAGATGTTGAAAGTAGATCAGATGTCAAACATGGTCAATTTCAGTGATGACCATCCCAAACTTCTATTTGGCCCAGTCATAGATGGAAATATTGAAGATAGTGAAGTACCTCCCTTTTATCTCATCTTGAGGATTCATGATTATATTCTCCATAATGTCATGCTGGATTCTAGGGCCTCACACAATTTAATGTTGAATGCCATCGTGGATAATTTGGGGCTGGACATAACCCAACCCTATCGTGACCTCTATTCTTTTGATTTCGGTAGATTCAAATGCATTGGTCTTATCAAAGACTTAGTTGTCTCTTTGGATCAGATTCCTGCCAAAAATGTGTTGATGGATGTTTTAGTTGCTGAAATACCTCCAAGGTATGGAATGTTGCTTTCACGGTCATGGGGAGCCAAATTATGTGGTACTCTATAACTTAATTTTTCATATGCTACAATTTCGGTATTCATCCATCTTAGGAATCAATACCGAGAAGTGAAAAGGAAATACATGATCACTAGCAAAGATAAACCCAAAAATTTCCCAATTCACTTTTTACATACTGATTTAGATTCCTTCATATTGTATAATGATCATTGTACTGATGATTTAGATAGTCAAATGGTAGAAGGTGAAGACATTTCTTTTTGTAAAATAGTGTCCAAGCAGTCTTGAATGCAAAAAATAGGAATCAGAATTCTGAAAGCTTGTAGCCAAGAAATTCAGAGAAAAAGTTAGTAGAATCAAAGGAAAGATCAGTTGAGTTAGAAAAAGGTAAAAAACAAGTTGAGACAATGGGTCAAAAAGGAAAAAAAAAATCAGTCCACTAAATTTTAGCTTCCTAATGATGAGGAGGATATTTGGATAATGGATTTAGATGGTGCTTTGAGAAAATATGGAGCTGGTATTGGAATCTGGATCTGTAGCCCTATACACCAGTCATCTAAAATCCCACCGAATGTAATATTATCTTCTTATAAGCTATCTTTTAACTTTTCTAACAATGAGGCAGAATATGAGGCCTTGAACATGAGTCTCCTAATTTTGGAAAGGCTAGGTGAGAAAAGAATTACAGTATACGACGACTTTGAGTTGGTGATAAAATAGGTAAAAGGGGAGTACCAGGCCAAAAATCCTAGGATGAGAGCTTATCATAATTTTGTTCTTGATATTCTTAAAACTTTTCCATAATATGCATTGTCTATGATTCCTAGAAGTCAGAATTTTATGGCCGATTCACTTGCCACAACGACCAACAATTTTAAGATTCCTATTCATGCTACTAAAAAGTTTAAAATTTATGTGAAGCATAACCTGGTTGTCCCTGACAATATAAGATATTGGAAATTATTTTGGGATGATAAACAAACAAACAAATTTCTGCATATGGAAGAGGATTTTGCTAACTCCCATATTTATGAGGTGTATAATGAAGATGATCAAGTAATTGAAGTTGATGAAGTTGAGGTGATGTAACTAAAGGAAAATAACATTCCACAAGGTATAGTACCTTTGGAATATTTATTTGATCATGATGATGTTTCCAAAAAGCCAACAATGGTTCCTAGGGAAGCAGGTGTTGAAGATGTAAACATTGGTACAACGGATAACCCCAAGATGGTAAAGTTATCTAGGTATTTATCCCTTGAGTTGAAAGGTAAATACACATCTCTTTTGAGATATTTTTCTAATGTATTCGCTTGGGAGTATTCATATTTAAAAGTGTACGGTAAAAACATCATTCAGCACACCATCCCAATCAAGTCGGATCAAAATCCTTTCCGCCATAAGCTGAGAAGAATCAATCCTAAACTGTTACCATCAATCGAAAAAGAGGTAAATAGACTTTACAAAACTGGTATTATAGTTCCTATTCAATTTTTAGATTAGATGCCTCATGCCAGTAAGGAATAAGACAGGGGAGATTATTCTTTGCATAGATTTTAGAAATCTGAACAAGGTGTCCTTAAAGGACAATTATACTTTGCTGAAGATGGACCACATCTTGCAGAGGGTTGTTGGAGCTTCAAGGATGTCACTCCTCGACGGATATTCAGGATACAACCAGATTTTGGTGCATGAATATGACCAAGAGAAAACAACATTTACAATGCCATGGGGTACCCTCATGTATGCCAAAATGCCATTTGGGCTCAAGAATGCAGTGTCTACATTTAAGCAGGATATGTAAATCAATTTCTCGAATGAGAAGGATGTATTTATTGTGGTTTACCTTGATGATGTTACTGTCTTCTCACAGTTAGATGATGAGCACCTACGCCACTTGAGAATAATATTTCAAAAATGAAAAAAAATTGGAATCTCAAAAGATGGACTCCACATTGACCCCTCCAGGATCGAAGCAATTCAGCAGTTGGAATTCCCAAGAAACAAAAAGGAGATACAGTCATTCAAAGGTAAGATAACGTTTTTGAGGAGATTCGTCCCCAATCTCACTCAAAACCTTAGAGATATAACAGATATGGTGAAAAAGGACAATGAGGTAAGATGGTCAGAAGATGCAAAGAAATCATTAAATTTAGTAAAATTTTATTTAACATGTGCTCCCACATTGATCAACCCTGATTATACTATAGAATTCATTATCTTTTCATTTGATTTTGAGCACTCTTTGGCTACCGTACTAATGTAGAAAAAGAATTCAAAGACAGAGTAGCCAATTTCCTTTTTCAGTCGAACCATAAGAGATGCAGTGTTGAGATACAAAATTATTGAAAAAAAGCTTTGGCCTTGGTGAAAGCATTGAAATATTTTCAGGTATACATCCTACACTCTCACATGATAGCTTATGTTCTAAATGCATCGGTGAAAGATGTGTTGATGCAAACTAATCCCAAAGGGAGTCAAAGGAAATGGATTGCAGCCATGCTTGAATATGATCTAGAGATCAAGTCGAAAAATCTAATCAAGGGACAGGGTTTGGCAAAGTTTATGGCATAATCTAATTTTCATGCGCTGGACCTAATTCTGTTTTCTGCACTTTCTAAAGAGGAGGTTGATGACTCATTAACACATGTATCTCAGATTTTCATTTCATCCACTTGGTATGCTGATATTTTTTATGTTCTGCAACACTTAAATCCTTTGTCTGGTGTGTCTAAAATAAAAGGTATATCGCTGAAATTAAAGGTTTCAAAATATTGTATTTGACAGTGTTTTGTATTGGAAAGACTCGGGAGGTGCCTTGTTGAATTGTCTTGTTGAAAGCGAAGTGAAGGAGGTGATGAATGACTTTCACAAGGGTGATTGTGGCGGTCATTTATTCTATAAAACCACAACGAACAAATTTTTGAGGGGTGGTTTCTATTGCCCCACTCTTTTTTTTGATGTGTACAAGACCATGACAAGCTGTCATGAATGACAAAATTTTCATGGGAAAAGGAAGTTTCTCCCGCCGCCTTTGCAACCCATATCAGTCCAAGCACCATTTCAAAAATGGGGTCATGATTTCATAGGTGAAATCCATCCTTCATCATCCGCCAAAAACAAGTGGATTTTGATGGCTACAAAATATTTTACAAATTGGATTGAGGCAAACTAAACTAGGAAAGCTACTAATTTTTTTATCATTCAATTTATGGAATCTAATATCTTGTATAGATTTGGTTGTCTACAGAAGATAATCATAGATAATGCATCTACATTTAAGTCCAAAAGCATGGTGGAATTTTTTGAGAAGTACAAGATCAAGTTGGGTCATTCAACTACATACTAATCGCAAGGAAATGGACTGGCCGAGTCTTTGAATAAGTCTTTGATCAATATTATCAAAAATATGTTAGAGGTAAATAAGAAAAAATGGCATAAGAAACTCATCAATGCCTTGTGGGCAGACATAGTAAGTAATAAGAATTCCATAGGCATGTTTCCTTTTGAGTTAGTGTATGGAGTTGATACAACCTTTCCTAATTCTCTTGTTGTTATAGTCATGAAGATATTGCAGGAAGTTGGCAATGAAACGAATGATGTTCAGTGGTGAATAAACCAAATGATTCATTTGCAACAAACCAGGAAGGAAGTGTTTCAAAACACTTCTAAGATTCAAGAAATAATTAAGAAAGTGTATGATCGGAAAACAAAGGCAAGTGACTTCAATATGGGTGATGTAGTCCTCTGTTGGGATGCTCGGAATGAAGATAAAGGAAAACACGGTAAGTTCAATAACTTATGGAAGGGACCGTACAGGATTTCAACTTCAAGAGGGAAGCATGCCTATTTGTTGGAGGAAATGAATGGACAAGACTAAGGAGGAGGACCAATCAATGATAGGCTTCTCAATCACTACCTCTTTTGATCAAATTTCTGAAGTTTCTCAGCATCATTGTACATATCATTTTACTTTTTTTTCCGAAGTGTGAAGGAGTTAATTATCAAATCTTGAAGATAGAGGTGAAGGCCATAAGGGTTCATTGATTGGTTGTTGATTTGTAAGCACAATAATTTTTTTTTAAGTCAAAGTCAGTTCAATTTATAAATCAATTTTAAGTATTGAGTTTTGTCTCTTTATTTGTGACTCCATGCCCAATGGATAAGGCTACTTAGTCTACGGTGTTCTTGACACCTCCAAGGAGCTGCCATCACCAGCTAGAGCCAATGTTAGTGTCTACCAGTTCTGCTAGTCACCAATGATCAAATATTCTCTTAAAAGGTTTGGTTAGGGTCTTAAGTCAAATTTTTATGGTTTTAGTAGGTATTCAAATAAAAATTTGGTTACTGTCTAGTGTGTCTAGGTGTGTTACTACTCCTTCTGGTACATGTTTTGGTCTTTCCATCATCCATTTTGATGAGTCACCACTGAAATTTCTCTATCACCATCTCAGTCACATCAACATGGTCATCGTTCCTCTCACCATTTCATGAAGTGTTACCATTAGGTTTTAGCATCAAAATCATGAAAAATCAGTCATTTCACCATTGAATTCAGCATTGAAGGAGTAGTAATATTGAAAAATGTTCAGTAAAGGTTTTAAAGTGTAATTTTATTTCAAATCATGAATGTAATATTATTCTCAAAGGTTCTAATGCTGCAAAGTTTAAAATCAAAATTGAAAAGACTTGGTGGGGCCACATAACCACCAAGGGTGAAAATTGATTTCCAAAGCTACAAAATACTAAATGAGTCTCTCATTTTCTCATTTCATCTTCAAGAAATCTCTCTCCACCAAGAAAACTCATTCTCACAATCAGAGAAGAAATGTCTTTGCCTAAGAGTGCCATCTCTCCTTTGCACTGCGCTTCTATTGCGCACACGTTGTGCTTTTACTTGAGCATTGTGTTTTCTCCATTATTGGAACAAATCGTCATTATAGTGGATTATTCATCAGAAAAAAATTTCTAGTGTATCATAGATAGGTAAGTGGGCCCTCCAAATCATCTCTTGTGTCTTCATTTTGTGATTGGAAATAGAAATTCCCTCTTCTATGCTTTCTTGTTCATTTTCTTGGTTTCATGTTCAAATTGACAAATTGTTGAAAGAAACCCTCAGACTAAAGATCGCTCACCTTCCCTCACCTATTATACACTACCTAATCACTTTCCCCACCCCCTACTCCACATTTTCCATATTTTCCTATAAACCCTAGCCTAGACTAGACATTTCTAGGTTAGGACTATTTTTTCCCTTTTAGATTCCTTCCCCTCATCCATTCCCTCAATTTTCACTTTCCCCTACTCCCTAACATCTCTCCCTACCCCCTAAAATTTCCCAAGAATTTGGGAAGCCCTCAACCCCTTCATCTTCCTTCATTCCTAAAAATTACCCAAATACTCTGTTTTTCCCTTCACTAAACCCTAATTCCCTTTCCCATTGAGCTAGGGTTAGCAATGGATTCTGAAACCACTGAGTAGAAAAGGTACAAGGGAGTTCAGATCAGCAGGAATGATCCCACTTCAGCAAATGAGGTCATGTCTTCACCCTTCCTCAAAAAATCAATTCAGGATGTTGGTTGCCTTGCCTTTTGCCAAAATGTCAAGGAATTTGGTTTTCATGATAAACTCACCAGTACGTTTTCCACTAGATTGAGGAGAGATAAGGTGATTATTTCAGGATTTGTCTTCACTCTTTCAACATAGATCATTTCCTCAGCCACAGGGATTCTAAACAGTGGAGAAAACCTATTCAAGAGTAGATAACTTGACCTTGACAGCTACAAAGTGTACTTGAATCCAACATACAAAGCAAATCCTGCACAGATCTTTCCATTTAGACATTTTCTAGAAAAATATGCCCCTTTCATGAAATTTATCATGAGGTACTTCACATGTGAGGGCAGGTACTCAAGGTTATACCAGTATCATATGATACTCTTGATGTATTTCATTGGTGTAAAAACCCTAAACTTACCTCATTACCTCTATAAGAGCATGGTAAAGATGGCAAAGAAGGTAAGGAGAATGGGATATAATAATTATGCTAGTTTGTTTCAACATGGCTTCATGAAGATCTTGGTTTTCCATTAGTTATAACCGATCAATTTCTCATGGGGAGGTTTTTTTATTATTTAAATTCTCTTTTCTCTTCTCGAGCTCATTCTAGCAGTCACTCTACACCCTTGGCTTCACCAGCATATCAATAGGTTGCTTCCTCAAGAAAACCTACCAAAAGAGTTCCTAAGGTAGAGGTAACACAAATATATGTTAAAGGTAAGAGGCTTGTATTTTCTCTAGATATTTTTGAAAAGGCCAAGCCTACATCAAGTGAACATGGATCATCATCAGATCATGAAGCACCATTGCAAGATGAGGAGCCATTCCATCTTGACATTGACATGGAAAACTTGGAGGTGAATGAAGAGAAAAAAACACCGAAGAAGATGATCATGGAGAAGGATGCTGAGATCATAGAAATTAAGGAGAGTTTGTCAAAGGCCAACTTCTTGATTTCATTCTTGCAGCAGGAGAATATGCAATTAAAGGTAAATCAACTACTCTTAAATAATCCCAAAGTTGATTTGAGAAAAGATGATGTAAAAGGTAATATGGTGGTTGATATTGATGATTTAGATGATAAGGAAGAGCTGGCTAAAAGAAATATACGAAGGAAAAGAGGTCTCAAGAGGCACTTGAGCAGCAGAAAGAAGCATCTCCACCAAGAACTGAAATGACAATTGATGAACTCATCTTGGTAGAAATTGAAAAGGACAATGTAGGATGGCTTGATAGAGTGAATTTACACATGGAAATGCTTCTCAAGAAAGAAAATAGGAACAACAACCTACAAAGGCACATGGCCATGCATTACTATACAAGAAATCAGGTCCCCCAAGTAAGAATCAAGCCATTGAAGAAAAAGCTCAAGGAAACCCTAATGAGGAAAAAAGAGAAGAATAAGTTGGATTTGCTTGATGAAGCCTCCCTCATAGCATGAAACATCCTCACCAGACTTCATGGATAAATTTTAGTGAAGTTTTAAAGAAATTTTGGAAATTTTTGGTTTTTTGAAACTTTTGACTAATTTGGAAATTGCAGTACAAAGTGTAGCGCCTTGGTGCTGCGCTTTTTCCTTGGCCCTCTAAATGCCAAAAAATTGATATTCTTGGATAGATATTGACCCATACATCTCATCTATCCACCTACGGTGCCTTTTTAGTAATCTGGTTGTTTGGAAATGCCAAAAAAGGGAGTCAAAAACATACTTTTTGCTAGTATTTTGGAACGGGCACTGCACTTTTAGGAGTAGTTGTGGTAAAATCCATTTTTCTCCCTCATGGAATGTCCATTTGGATTTCTTGGGGTGTCTAATTACAACTATACATCCTCATTTTTCCAGAACATATTTTAGAAGTGGATTTGGAGGAAGGGAAGGCCTCCAAAGGCCTCTCACAATCCAGGTGATGTCCTTTATCAGATGCACATTGTGCTTTATCAGTTAGGCGTTGCACTTTTCTCTGTAGTGCATTTTTTTGAGGTTTTTCCTAGTAAAATTTGGTTTGATGATGTAATAACTCTAGTTTCATGCTGATGTGATGCAATTAAGGGTAAATGGGCTTGTTATTTTCTCTTTGATGTAACTTTTGACCTCATTTATGAGGAGCAACTTAGTCAACTCTATCTGCAGGGTTTATTCAAACCTCCCTAGACATTAGGGTTTTGTTGGGAGATATTTGAAGTTGTTCCTACACTGAGGGATTCTACCATCGAGAGATGGGAAGTTGTTTTTGAGTGTATATGTATGGATTTTTTAGTCTTTTTGATGGTTGGACATAAGAGGGTGAAAGTCTTGTAGCTTGTACTTCATCATTTTATACATGAAATCAAAGGACCAGTTGCAGCTATTATTTAGGAATTCTCGTATTGTGAGTTTGTGATATTGTTTTCTCTCTGTTATAGTTTTATATGAATTATATACTTGTCTCCTTACCATATCTTCCTTCTTTGGTGATTTTCCTAAGAGTTTATAAGCATAATTATTTTCATGAAAGCTATGTTTTGTTGGGAATGCCATTTTGTGTAATTTTCCTTCTAGATTAATGAATTCATGGTGCACATGCTCATTATGATCTCTTTCTCTTTCAAACCCTACATTACACTGACAAAATCCTAAGCCTTCACAAAATCATAGCTATCTTGCTCCTTTATATCTCTTACAGCTGTAACCTCTGATACTTTGACCTAGTTCCCTGATTTTCACTCCTGATCCAGCAGAAAAACCATAAATATATCAAAACCCTAGAGATGAGCTATCCCGCCTAAAATCCATTCTTGCACAAGTCAAATCCTTGGCTGTGTTTTTCATAGAGAGATCCCTCTCTATTTTGGTAGGGCTAGATGCCAAACTAAAAGCTTGGTTTGAGGTTACCTCTATCGATATCCTTTCATCCTTAGGAAATTGTGGTGGCTAACAATGCCCTTCGAAGTCATAGTACAAGCTTATAATATGATGATACATGGCATATTTGTATACAAAGGTGCATCTATTAGTATTTTGTCCTAAAATACTTGGAAATATTTTTTTTCTCCACAGCTTGTGCCCATAACCCATAATTTATTGGCTTTTAACAGAGGAGCCAGTCAACCATTAGGGATCCTTCCTCAACTTCCTATTAATTTTGGATCAAAGGTAGTCTATATCAATGTGATGGTAGTCCAAGTTCCTTTAGATTTTAATTTACTACTTGGGCATGACTATGCTTATTTCATGGAAGCTCTTGTCTCTTCACTCTTTCGTGTGATGTGTTTCCCGCATGAAGGAAGAATCATGGCCATTGAACAGGTTTCATTCATGGTCCTAATCTGACTTCCAATAAAACATATTCCCTAAATGTTCCATATATGAATGTGGTATATCCCCCAACACAGATTAATTATGTCACAACCTGTTCTATGTCTGCTTCTACTGATGATTTAGTAGGTGATGTAATGCATAATTTACTGGGAAAACTAGAGTGTGGCCTTTCCATTAGATCCTTTGAAACCTTCCAGAGACTTTTTCTTCCATATAATGAGAACCTCTTGGAATCCATTGCATCCTGGAGGTCACGGTCAAGGTCTGCAGCAGAGTTCCTTGTTTTGTTTCAAGCTCATTAAAAAATGAAACAAGGTATCGTCAGCATAGTTCTTTCCCTGTGTCAAGCTCGTTAAAAAATGAAAAATATATCCCTTTTCAATTCAAGTCTTTGATTAGATCTCATAAATTTCCAATTAAGACTTTCACTTGATCTTGTAAATGAACCTTCATTTCATCCACCTGTTTGTAACTTGTATTCTACTTAGGTGAATGAAATGAAGCTTGGGGGGCATGTGCCTAGAATTGAATGTTCGAGGCATGCATAATTATTTCAAGCATAGTTTTCCATGTTTCAAGCTTGTGCACAAATGAAAGCAATCAATCTCAAGTATAGTGTTATTTGTTTCACACTTGTGTAAAAAAGAAACCAATTCCAAGCATAGTTTACCTTGTTTCTAACTTCTGTAAAAACAAAACAATTCTCATCCTACATCTTGTGATTGTCATTGTATCAACCTGCTTCTTCCAGATGATCCTTAATTTTCTAATTCTATTTTCACCATCTTCTTGGCTGATCATACGCTTTCACTTGGTTTTTTACCCTTTCCTAGGGAGCTGCTACGATGAGTTGTATTATTAGCCAGCCTCTTGACCTCTACATGTTTTGAGAATCCACATGACTGGAACTATTTGCTATCCTTTATGCCACTCATTCCTCTAGGAGGAATCCTCTTTAAACTCTTTTCAGACTCCCAAAATATGACAATATTGTCGAGCACTTTTATTTTCTAACTCGTTAAAGTAAATTATAAGATGTCTACTCAATATAATTTTAACTCTTTTCCGAACTAAGATGGAATATTTATGGAAAAGGAATACCTCAGTCAAACATGGCTAAGAGGTTCTCTTGGGTATTGTTTTCTACCTTTTCAGACTCAAGAGACTACTCACGAAAAGGAAACTTTGGAGTTTTCTTTTCTTCCTATTTTTCAAACTCTCTAAACATGAAAACGGATTTGAGTTCGAACCTCATTAGACCTGTAAAAACATAAAATAGTGATGGAATCATCAAACATGATGAGGTTGAACCACTCCTTCTCATGGTTCGTTAAAGATACTCAGAGGGATTCATTCGAAGAATGAACTTACATATCAAGCATATGTTATCCTCCTCAAGATTTTAAAAAAATAAAGAGGTACTGACTAGAAATGGTTGGAGAAATTGGGAAAATTGGATACTCCACCTATTAATGGCAACGAGTCACTCTTGAACACAATACTCTTCCACTTGATATTTTTGGCTTATGGGTTGGGAAATTTTCTTGTGTTTTGGTTCATCATACCATTTCAAATCATCCATTTTCGGTTTGGGTCAATGTTGCCAACTCCATTTAGTGTCGTTGATGTGTTTAAGAGAAGTAATTTAGTTGATGTCTAATAAAATACTCTTAAGCCTACATTCATGTATTCCTTTCCTAAACCACTGCAACATCAACACCATTATGTCTCAAATATTAATACCTGTTTTGTGTTTTTGATGAGGGATACATCAAGACCCCCCTATGACGGATCGTTTCCTATCGAAATCAGCACATTATCCAGGAAGTTGACTTAGAAACTCTTCATCACTACCTTGGACCTTTCATACATCAATGGTAGGTTTCCTCACTCTTGTGACGAGTTTTCATCATTGGCCTTTGATCGAAAGATTATGTGTGGTGTTTCACTTCAAATTAGTTATTCACACCATACAAATTGTATTGTTGTACCTTGAGATTCATTAACATCGTCAACATTTTCTCTCATGTGTGTTAACGACTTACATGATTGGCTAGTAATAAAATGGTGTCTACCATGTTCGACTTCATCTCCCTTATTCACATGGTTAGACTCGTACTTGAGTAAGTGAATGAGATAGAAGACCTTGGATATAGTTCCATCCATCTAGATTGTGCTTTTAGGATTAATGCAAGATTACAAATCATGATGGCTATGATCATATAGTCATCCAATCATAGATCCACACTTTGTAATTAGTGGACACATTTGTTATTATTCTACATGTAATGTTAGCTTATGTATTGAGAATGGGTATGCCTCCCTCAAAAATTATATCATGATAAAATTTATTGTAACATATGATGATCTCAACCAGTTGTTCTTGATCCATACTTGTCACAAGGTAAAGCACTTCAGCCATCAACCACTATTTCTGACTTTGGTCTTTTGGGGTAAATTTGTTATAGGCCATTTTGTCACATCTAATCAACAGTCCTGCAAACTAGATCAATCAACATCCATGAACACCTTTTCATCATTCCTACACAGATCCCTAATCATGACTCTTCCTGTTAGAAAATTATATGTTACAGAGAAATGAAACATGTAAAATATGTAGAAAACACAAGCACACAAAACACATAAAACCAGAAAGACATAGATATACGTGGTTCACCCAGTTTGCGCTACTTCCACCCTGAATAGCCAGTCCTTCATTTCTATTATCCAAAAAAATGAAGAGACACAACCTACAGCAGATCTGCTGTAATATCCTCTGTTCTCTCTCACAGTCTCCCTATCTATTTCTCACTCTAAGAATACACATACAATACACAACCACAATACAATACCCTCATAAAAAGCGAGGGGTTGACTTCTAGGGCAAAAAACCCTAAACTAAACATAACTTCTACCGTCAGATCATCTGCCTAATGAACGGCCCAGATTGACTAGAAATTACTATACTTTTAAAAGGAAATTTTACATATGTTTTTAGCTTCAGGGATGCTGCCCCCGAAACCCCCCGCTAGGGAGGGGCTCCATAAAGTCGCAACTTCCCCATTAAGGTACAAGGGTCCAACGTTGTGATACAAAATAAACAAGATAATTAGGCTCCACATCCAACAATCTCCCACTTGGAGACTGATTGTAGTAACTCTTCCGCTGCTTCCTTTGCTGGACAATGAATCCTCTTTGGACCTAGATGTTTCTCATATTCATCGTCATCCTTGAAGACCAATTGAAACTGAGCATAATCTCAGTTTCTCCCTGGTTACAACTTTTGTTAGCATATCGACAGGATTCTAGCTAGTGTGTATCTTTTCCAGCTTCAACTGTCCATCTTCCAATACTGACCGTATGAATCGGTACTTGAGCTGTATGTGTTTAGTCCTGGAATGAAATGTTGAGTTCTTTGCAAGATGAATGGCACTTTGGCTATCACTGTATAAGGTGCTCATATCATGCTTCTTACCCAATTCATCCATAAACCATTGTAACCAAATCATTTCTTTACTAGCCTCTGTAGCAACAACGTACTCTGCTTCTGTTGTTGAAAGTGCAAAAACACTTTGGATTCTTAAAACCCAACTAACAATTGTTCCACCTACAGTAAATACATATCCTGTATTTCTCCTCCTGTTATCTCTGTCACCTGCCATATCTGCATCAACATATCCCTGTAGAGCAATTTTTGAACCACCAAAGCATAATGCTTGATTTGTGGTACCTCTCAAATATCTGAGAATCCATTTCATTGCCATCCAATGTTATTTTCCTGGATTGTTCATGTACCTGCTTACAACTCCCACTGCATGTGAAATATCAGGCCTTGTGAAGACCATTGCATACATTAAGCTTCCAACTGCTGATGTATATGGAAATTTAGACATATAGTCCATTTCTTCTTGGGTCTTGGGGCACATCTCCTTACTAAGTTTGAAATGGCTAGCAAAAGGTGTACTAACTGGTTTTGCATTCTGCATATTAAATATTTTGAACACCTTTTGTATGTACTCATTCTAAGACAATGTTAATTTGCGATTTTTCCTATTTCTACTTATTCTCATACCAAGGATTTGTTTTGTAGCTCCCAAATCCTTCATTACAAATGAATTTGCCAATTTTCTTTTGAGCACATTTATTTCCTGCATGTTAGACCCTACAACAAGCATGTCATCTACATAAAATAACAATATAATATATTTGCCATCATTTTTATTTTTCATATAAATAAAATGATCAGAGTGACATCTAGTATAACCTTGTTCAGACATAAGCCTGTCAAATTTTAGATACCACTGCCTTGGAGCCTGTTTTAAGCCATACATGCTCTTCTTTAACCTGCACACTAATTTTTCCTTCCCTTTGACCTCATATCCTTCTGGTTTCTCCACATATATCTCTTCCTCCAAATCTCCATGGAGAAATGTTGTCTTTACATCTAACTATTCTAGATGTAAATCTTCCACTGCTACAAGACTTAAAATAGTTCTGATTGAAGTCATCTTAACAACAAGAGAAAATATTTTATCAAAATCAATACCTTTCTTCTGTGCAAACCCCTTCACCACACGTCTAGCTTTGTACCTCTATTTTTCTCCATCTTCTTCCTTCAACCTGTAAACCCATTTATTCTGCAATGTACTTTACCTGCAGGCAACCTGACTAAGTCCCAAGTTTGGTTATGCATTAAGGAGTCCATATCTTCTTCCATGGCTAGCTCCCACTTCTTCCTTCTTTCAACCTGCATTGCTTCTTCATAACATTCAGGTTCACCAGAATCAGTCAACAACAAATAATATAATGAAGGAGAGTATCGTTCAGGGGGTCTACTTATCCTAGTAGATCTTCTAACACCACTTTCAGGTGTTTGAGGTGCATGTTGCTGTTGTGGTGGTTGCTGTTGTTATGGTTGTTGATTATTATTATTTTCGGGCACCTTTACCTTTTCTGTGATCTCATCAAGAACTGTGTATTCTTTGTTTTCTTGTTCTTGTTTCTTTTCCTGCAACTGATTCTTATACAAGACATTTTCATTGAATATTACATTTCTGCTCCTAATGATTTTGTGATTTTCATAATCATATAAGTGATAACCAAAATCATTAACACCATATCCAATAAAGGTACATTTCTTTGATTTTGCCTCAAGCTTTTTTCTATTTTCTTTATTAATATGGACAAAGGCCTCACAACCAAAAGGCTTTAAAAAAGAGTAGTTTACCTTTTTACCTGTCCATGCTTCCTCTGGAATACCACCATCCAAGGAACTTGAAGGCCCTCTGTTTATTATATAAACAACAGTATCTACAGCATCTGCCCAAAATTGTAAAGGCAATCCTGCATGTAATCTCATGCACCTTGCACGCTCCATGATTGTTCTGTTCATCCTTTCTGACACACCATTTTCTTGTGGTGTTCTTGGAACTGTCTTCTCTCTACGAATTCCATGCTCTGAACAGTACCTATCAAACTCTTTGCTGCAATATTCACCTCCATTGTCCGATCTGAGACACTTCAACTTCTTTCCTGTCTCAATCTCAACCAAATCTTTCCATTTCTTGAAAGTATCAAATACATCAGATTTATTCTGAATACAATAAATCCATGTTTTTCTAGTTGCATCATCAATAAAAGTAACATAATAACGAGAGCCACCGAGAGATGATACCTGAGCAGGTCCCCATACATCCGTATGCACAAGCTCTAATTTTTCGCGCTTCTTTTCTTTCCCAACTCTGAGAAATTTGAATCCCTTCTGTTTTCCATAAATGCAATTCTCACAGAAATCCAAATCAACATTCTTCAAACCCGACAACAAATTTCTTGAGTGAATAATCTTCATCCCCTTCTCCTTTTGCTATTACCAGGGTTCCTTTGGTGACCTTCCAAGTTTTATCTGTGAAAGTTGTCACACAACCTTCATCGCCTAACTGCCCTGTTGAAATAAAAATTTTCTTCAGATCTGGAACATGCCTTACCTCCTTTAATAGCCATTGGTTTCCATTCTGTTATTTGACAAAAAATTTACCCATTCCAACAATTTTACAGGGTTTATCATCACCCAAACAGACTTGTCCAAAATCTCCTTGAACATAGCCATGAAAATATTCTTATCAGGTGTGGCATGGAATGAGGCCCCTGAATCTACAACCCAAGAACTAGTAACATTTTCGAAAGAAAGAATCAAAGCATCTTGTAACACATCACGTGTCACATTTGCTTCATGATTGTTTTTTTGTTGTGTGTATGCTTCTTTTCCCTTCTGAGATCTACAGTCTTTCTTCAGGTGTCCTTTCTTTCCGCATTTCTAGCACACTATCCCCGATCTGGACTTGGATCTGTCTTTCCTTGATTTACTATGATATCCTGAGCTCTTTCCTCTTTCCATTCTTCTTCCCCTAAACTCTGCACTCAAAGCATTACCCGATGTCTCATCGGAGCTTTTCCATCGCATTTCCTCGCTAAGGATAGCACCGACAACATCATCAAAATTTAAAGTACTAGATGCAGAGACAGAGTTACTAATGGACATAACTAAACCATTCCAGATTTCTGGCAATGAGCACAGAAACAAAAGAGCCCTAATTTCATCATCAAATTTTACCCCTATAGAACTTAACTAACTGGTAACTGTATTAAAATCATTTAAATGGTCTACAACAGATCCACCTTCCGACATCTTCATATTAAATAAACATTTCATAAGAAATACCTTGTTTGAGGCCGAGGGTTTTTCATATAGTTTCACCAACACCTTAATCAAACCCTCTGTTGTTGTTTCCTTCGAAGTATTGAAGGCTACAGACACTGCAAGGCACAACCGTACTGTTCCGAGTGCCTTTCTATCGAGAATCTCCCATTCTGTGTCTGTCATAGCTGTCTCCTTCTCTTTTTTTTCCGTTCAATGGTAGGTACAAATCTTTCTGATACAGATAATCTTCCATTCGCATCTTCCATAGGGGGAAGTTTTGGCCGTTAAATTTCTCAACCCTAAACTTAAAATCTTCTGCCATTTCTCCCACTCGAACCAAGAACCCTTCTTTCCTGTGAGTTTATTAGCCAAATAGACCTTTGACTTTGATACCAGTTGTTAGAAAATTATATATTACAGAGCAATGAAACACATAAAATATGCGGAAAACACAAGCACACAAAACACATAAAACTAGAGAGACACCGATATACGTGGTTCACCCAGTTTCGGCTACGTCCACCCCAAATAGCCAGTCCTTCCTTTCTATTATCCAACAAAATGAAGAGACACAACCTACAACAGATATGTTGTAATATAAATCCCTAAGTTTATAACTCTGAATGCTTCAAAACAATTATTTTAAGGCCCAACATACCCTGGCCCTTTAGGGACTTGTTTTCACCAACAGATTTCTCCATTATACACATGCGCTGATCACTTGCAGGTTTTCTCTTGTTGGGGGTGCACTAATTCTATAAATTAAGGAAAAAATAAAAGAAACCTGGAGCTTCCTCTTCTAGAATCTTCCAAGAGTTGTTTCAACCATTTACCTTGGATAAGAACTTTGAATCTTATATAATCCTACCTTGGAGATTTCACCTCTTATCCCTTGAGCTTATCCTCCCATCAAGAGTGGATCTCAAGCCCATCTTGGTAAATGGATAAGAATTCCTAAACTACCATCCTCTCCTATATATTTACTGCCATCCACAAGCTAGGGGTTTTCATTTGAATACCTATCGCGCCCTCTTGTTGTTTCCTTGAATCGAGTAGCGTCATCATCTTCATGCATTAGGGTGACATTGAGGTGTGCTTTGTGGCAAGGAAGTACAAGTTAATATTGGGAGATCTCTACAATACGAGCTGCCATTTTCTGTTGGAAACTCGCTCCTTTCCATATTAATATAAAGAGTATATAATTTTCCTATGTATGTTATGTTATGTTTACACTCATATGTTTCAATTCTTTTTTGATCCATTGAATTGATTAATTGGATAATGCTACATAGATTCCATAGCTCTTTGGCTTGTTTTGATTGTGTGCGCAGTTTCTAATTATAGAAATCAAAGATATGATTGGAGCTTACGAGCTGAGATGAGAATGAAGCTTATGACGTATTCCAAGTAAGCTTCTTTCCATTCTTCATTTCCTCTGAGCATAAATTTATATTATTTACTTTTATGTTTTTCTAGACTAGTCCACTAGGTCTAGGGAAGATACTTATGTCTGTAGTCGTAAAGTTTACATAACAATACCATTTATAAATAATAGTGCATCAACAATGAACCAAAAATGATTTAGAATTAAATCCCTTCCTATCCTAGTTATTTTAGGCTTCAAGAATAATTTTCATGGATCAAGCATCTACTTAGCCCTCCTTGTGCCAATATAAAGAAAATGGATATAAGACAATGTTGCTTCAATCGTTTAGTATAATAAAAGAAAGAAATAGTGGAGCCATTTAATCTGGGAGGATCCAAAAAGGCCTAAAACTTTATGGAAATAGTTTCATTTAAAATATCCTGACAAGACGATTCCAATGAAACTTGAATCACATCGAATAGAGTTTTTATGTTATGAAATTTTGAATATTTTGACCAATTGGAAAAATTCAAACTTACCTGACACATGGCAGTATCTAGACATGATACATGGTAGTATCTAAGCATGAAACATGGCATAGCATAGATTTGATACGTGGCATTGAGTCAATGCTGATGTGGAAGGTTGAGGATAACATGGCACCGAGCTAGGAATCATCTAGGCACATGGCCCAATCAAAGGGCACCCTGTGGCACCTTGGAATGCCAAAAATTTGTTTCAACATACCAACACCAATGGGATTCGAGCATGCAACCTATGGACATATCATATGAGCACTCTACCAATATAAAAACATGCATATGTTGGAATGGATGTGGCTCAAAGTATATTTAAATTGTTGTTGTAGCCAATCACCAAAAAGGGGGAGGAAGGATACGAGCTTGACCCCAAAACCTCGTCATTCATCCTAACTTAACGTAACCTCCATTACACATGTCTAACAACCATACCACCTCCAATAACTATGCACATGGACTGAGAGTTGTGTGGATGATTTTAAATATGATTATGGCACAGATATGGTTATAACCAAAGAACTATTAATATATGCTATATATATTACATTAGTTATGATATGTATATAGTATTTTTTGTGTCAGTTATCACAAAATTCCATATATAATATGTGATTATAATGGACGGGCCACAACCTATGTGGGTTTAAGTTTGGGGCTGTAAATTACCAACACTATAAATACACAAAAGGTTTTCCAATGAACCACATAGAATATAGTTGTGTAAGAAGGCCGAGCTTCTCATTTTCATTGTGAGCATAGTCAGTGTGTGTGATGATAATATGCTTATTATATGCTCTATTGGAGATCATAAAAATTATATATTTTTATGAGTTTATTTGAGGCTTTGTATAACTACAAAATAGCCAGTCAACTATTGAGATTCAGAAAATTTATGTACCAAATAATTTCAATGCTTGGCATATGAATTAATAAAGAGGGAACTCCCTTGGAGGTAGGACTCGAAGATGTAGTCCACATTGGACAAACTCCATTATCAATTAGTTGTTGTGTTTCTCTTTTATATCTTCTACTCTTTTTTTTAATTTGTAGCTTCATTTAAGTCCTTCATGCCTAATTTAATTATTAAGATGGTTTAGTTTAATCATACGCACTTGAAAATTTTTGTAATCCAAGTTGCTTTCAAATATCTATATCAATTTGGTATCAGAGCAAGCTTGGTGGTGGCTTATGAGTGTGCATGATAAGTAGGAGAAAATTCAAGCAAGGTGAAAAAGCACTTATTGAAGGAAATGTAGAAATTGGATAGAGAAACTTTAGTCGAAGAAGAGAAATGTTGTTACCTGAAGGAGAACATAATACTTTTGGATCTAACACAGAGTTTTGTGAAGCATTCATGGCGATGAAGGCCATGGTAGATGAAATATATCAGGAATGCATAAACTCTAGAGAGGGAGGCTCATTGCAGAAATAAGTCAAAGATGAAGGAAATGAAGGTGATTCAAAAAAATATTCCTCCTTCTTCTCATTCTTCTCCTTCAAGTCCACCTCATTCTCCTCCTCCATCTCCTCATGGAAAAGCCACTTCCAATAATCATTTCTTGAAGTTGGATATCAAATTTTATTTGCACGTCTATGATGGTAAGTTTAATGCTAACAAGCTTGAAAATTGGATTTGCTTGATGGAATTCTATTACCATGTGCATTAGATCATTGATGATGAGGTAAAAAATCAATTAGACTTTCTTCGATTGGAAGGTATTGGGTTAATATGGTTAGAGACTAGACTTCGAGAAGTTAAAACTCTTTCCTCATGGTCTAAACTTACTTTGGCATTGAAAAACCAATTTTTTCCTCTGGAACATGACCATAAGAAAATAATAGAATGGAAAACCTTGGCACAACGTAAAGGAAAAAGCATTCAAAACTTTATATAGGAGTTTAGGAAAAAGGAACTCGATTTGAATATTCCACTTAACACACAAGACACTTTTAAAATACATTGGTAGTTTGCATGGGTATATATGAAATATTATTTTTCTATTGAAGCCAACTAACCCCAATGAGGTTTTTGTACAATTATCCTACATTGAATTAGGTAAATAAGGTGGTGGAATCTCCATTGAATTTATTCAGTCGAAAGAAGATAGAGCAAAAGGAAAGGAGAATGGTAGGTCTCTATATTACTAGTATAGTCCTTTATTGTTATTAGTGTAACCCCCTTACTGTTATTGTTGTACCCCTATAACCCCCATATTGTTACTATTGTGCCCTTAAATTATTATTGTTAGGTCGGATAGGATTACATTGTGGCCCCATGGAATCCTATATATAGAAAGAAGGTTTTGTCATTTGTATCATCCAAGAATTGTTCATTCATGTAATGTATTGGAGGTTTTCCCCTCGAACTGGCTTATTTCTAAGGCATCGATATCTCTTTTCTTCTATTTTTGGAGCTAGTTTCACAACATTTGGTATCAGAGCTTTGGATTCTAGGGTTTTGCTGCTCCAAACAGGTCATCGTGGAATTTTTGCTATAAATTTTTTTATACAAAGGTTCAGAAGCTGAAATGTTTAGGGCACAAAGCCGAAATCCTGAGGAACATTGTTGCAAAATTTTAGAGCTTGTTTCACAATATGTTCGGAGATATGGTCTGTGGAAGTTAGGGATTTTTCAGGCTCCCGAATTTCATCATAAAGAGGTGATCGTGGGAAAATATTCATAACTCTCTCTCTGAGAATCAGATTGGAATTTTGTAAAAAGTGGTTGCAAGTACACGGACTGTAGTTTCCTTTCTATCAATTTCAGAGCTGAAGGAGGAAACAGTGACACATGGAAAGTCGTACAAGTTTGCTCTACTGAACCAGTCCATAATTAGGTCATTGTGGGAGTTTGGACATAAATTTGTCTTGAAGAATCCAAATCAGGTCAGACCTGTGGCATTCAAAATGGTATTTAGAGGGCTACCTCAAGGAAAAATTTCAGATATTGAAGATCCGAAATCACAAAGATAATTCAGTTTCAATATCGAGCTCCTCAAAAGCAAGAAAAAGGTGTGTATTATTTTTTCTAAATTGCATAATTCTTGTGTAAAAAATCAGTTTGAAGTGATTCCAAGGGCCTATTGAGCATATATTTCAGTATTGGGTTATGAAATTCCTCCTAAAAAGAATTCAACACTCATTAAGCCCTCAAAGGACTCTACTATGACTCATGAAGATGAAGAATTGCAACATGATCTATCAAAATTACAAGAGCAAGTGCACCAAATTTCGCTCTTGCAAAGAGCAGAAAAAAATGAAATGTAAGTTTTGAAGAAAGGTGTGGAAGCGAAGATGGACGGTTTGAAGAATAATATGGATGGTTTTAAGAAAGGCGTGGAAGCTAATATGGATGGCGTGGAAGCTAATATGGAGGACATGGAAGAAAAAATGAAAGAGAACATGGAAAACATGAAGAATGATCTAAAAGCAGACATGGAAGGTTTGACAAAGTTGATACAAGAAATGATTCCTAATGGAAAAAAGATAGTAGAGGAAACTCGTGATGAGAAAAAAATACATGTTAATCGTGATTTCATAAACTCTAATGTTTGATTGAAGAACCACCATATTCCAAAGATGGATATGAGGAAGTTTGACGGCAAGGATCTCGTAACATGGATACTACAGATGGAGCAATGTTTTGATCTCAATAATGTGCAGAACACACAAAAGGTATGCATTGCAACTTTACATTTATAAAATAATACATTTGTATGGTATCGATGGCTTTTCTCCCGTAAAAAAATTGTCACTTGGTCAATTTTTACGGAGGAAATGATAGCACATTATGAGGATACAAAGAACAACACCTTCTTTAGCCAATTGATAAATCTAAAACAAAAGGGTTCAGTGGCAAAGCACATTGAGGACTTCCAAAAATTGAATATAAGGGTAGCTGATATTCCAGAGGAACACAGGATTGATGTCTTCATAGGGACTTTAAAGGATACCATCAAACATGAAGTTCTCATTTGGGAACCTGATTCATTGGAGAAGGCATTCAGGTTGGCAAGAAAAATTGAATGTAAAATTATGGCGGCAAGGAAGCCTACCACTCACATCTTATTTAAGGGAAAATGCTAGGGTTCAAGCAGTGGAGGATCGCATCGAGCATCAACAATAAGCTCTCCAACTCTTAAAGGATAACCTAAATTTGGCACAAAATCGAATGAAACAATAGGCAGATCAACATCGCAGTGAGAGAAGTTTTGATGTGGGAGACTCGGTATTTTTACGGCTCCAACCATAAAAAAAAAATGTCCCTCAAGCAAGCTAAGAAGGATAATAAATTATCGCCAAAGTACTATGGTCCTTACAAGGTTTTGCAAAAGATTGGTACTATGGCATACAAATTGGAGCTTCCTGCTTCTTCATGAGTGCATCCAGTTTTCCATGTTTCATGCTTAAAAAAGGTTATAGGGGACAAACTTCTAGTTCAAACAATATTGCCAAAACTTAATGAGGAAGGAAAAACCATATTAGAACCTGAAGCAGTCACGGAAACAAGAACTCGATAACTACGAAATCGATCAATTTCAGAGTATCTTATCAAATGGAAGAACTTACCCACTGAAGATTCTACATGGGAGGATGAGAATTTTATACAAAAACACCTGGAGCTACTCAAGCATTGAGGGCAACACTTTTTTGAAGGAGAGGAGCATGTTAGGTCCCTATATTACTAGTAGAGTCCCTTATTGTTGTTAGTGTAACCCCCTTATTGTTATTGTTGTACCCCTGTAACCCCCATATTATTATTATTGTGCCCTTAAATTATTATTGTTAGGTTGGCTAGGATTACATTGTGGCCCCACTATGATTACATTGTCGCCCCATGGACTCCTATATATAGAAAGGAGGTTTTGTCATTTGTATAATCCAAGAATTGTTCATTCATGTAATGTATTGGAGGTTTCCCCCTCGAAGTGGCTTATTTCTAAGGCGTTGATATCTCTTTTCTTCTATTTTTGGAGCTGGTTTCACAACAGAGAAGCTAAATAGAATAGCTTAAGTTAAGAAGAGTGATGAAAAACTTTCTTGTTCCCATTACAAGAAAGAGGGACATGATGATGATCATTGTTGGAAGCTACATCTAGAGCTGAAGCCTAAGTGGTTACGAGATAAGAAGGGCAAGTAGGAGGTGGAAGAAATAATCTAACAGGATATGTGATTGGACTCTGGATATAGGCACAAATTATAGCTATCGGTTTGAAAGGTATATTTTCTTCACATGTTGGTTATGATTCTTGTATTTCATCTTCTATTTCTGCAAGAAAGATGAATGAACTCTTTCACATAAGGGTGGTAACCAACCATGTAAAAGTAGATACTTTTTTTGACATTGGTTCTCAAGCCAATTTGATATCCAAGGCAGTTGTTCAGAAGATCAAATTGGAAATAACATCACATCGTAATCCTTATTCGCTTGGACAGGTCTGTAACAACACTAAGTTGCAGGTAAGTCAAAATTGTAAGCTTATATTTTCTATTACAACTAAATTTTTGGAAGAAGTTGAATCACATCTGGTTCCATTAGATATTTGTGGAATTTTTCTTGGAAGTCCTTACTTGTTTGACAAGATGGCTATTTACTATAGGAAAGAAAACAAGTATTACCTTTTCAGGGAATACATAGAGTATATTATCCGAGCTCATCAAATGAAGGATGATTCCTGACTTGTAACCAAAAAGGAGTTGAAGAGGCTCATGAATGTGAGAAATTTTTTTTTGCTTGTGTATGCAAAGGTTGATAAAGTAGGTGTCTTGGAGCATTGGAATTTGGAGTGGGAACTTTTCAAGATTATGAAAAGACTTGTTATTACATTTTCATTAATATTATTATATTTGTTGGTTATGCTAATGTGTAGTGCATGGGTAGTGGATGAAGTAATAAATGCAGAAGGGTGTGGGAAAGTGAAAATGACTGACAATATTTTTTTATTTATCATAGATTTCACACAGTCAATTATGATAAGAAGGGTACACATAATAGGGTGGACGGATATAGGACAAGTGGGGAGGTAGATTGCACTTGGTGTCTGATTAATAATCTTTTGGAGGTCCAAATGTCTCTTAGTGTGGGGAATTGATCCTAGAGGATCCAAAAAGGCTTAAAAATAAAAGTTATCAAAGCATTATCTGAATAGAACCATGTCTAATATATTGTTGAGACAATTCCAACACAACTCGTATCACATCAAATGGAGTATGTATGAAGAAGTTACGATGTTTTGAATATTTTTACCAACAAGAAAAAAGTTAAAGTTACCAAGACACATGGAAGCATATGGAAATAACACATGGTATTACAAACAAGGTGATGTGGCAGTATCTGAGAGTGACATGTGGCATAAGATACATTTGACACGTGGCATTGAGTCAACACTAATTTGGTAGGTAGAGGATGACGTGGCACCAATATGGGTGTTGAAGAGGTTCATAGCATTGTCCAATGGGAGGTTACCATGTGGCTAAATCATAGGGTCCTACGTGGCACCTTAAAACAAAAAAAAAAGTAATCATGGACTAGCACCGACAAGATTCAAATGTGCAACCTTCGAGCTTTTAATCCAAGTTCTCTACCAATAAACTAATGGGAAGATGTTGGAATTGATGTTTATATAAGTGTTGTTATAGACAATTTCTGGAAGGGGGGAGTGGGGGAGAGACCTTCCCATTGACTATTACTCCACGTAACCTCTAGTACACATTTCTGACAACCATACCACCGCCAACATGTATGCACATGGATCAAAATTTAAATGGATGATTTGAAATATGATTGGGGTTGTTATAACCCAAGCATTGTTAATATATGTTATATACTACATTGGTTAGGATATGTATATAGTATGGTTTGTGCTAGTTATAAACAAATTCCATCCATAATATGTGGTTATAACAAAGGGGTCACAACCTCCGTGGGTTCGATCCCCGGTTGTGAACCCCCAAAACTATAGATACATAAAAGGTTTGCCAATGCACCACACAATATATGGTTGTGTAAGAAGGATGAGCTTCTAAATGTTGTTGTGAGCATAGTCATTGTGAGTGATAATAATATGCTTATTTTATGTTCCTTTGGAGTTCAAAAAAAGGAAGGATTTTTGTGAGAGGTTATTTTGGCTTTGTAGAGTTGTAGAATAGCCAACTAGATATTGAGATTGAGAACTTTTACGTAAAAAAGCATTTTAATGTTTGGAATCTAAATAAATAAAGAGTACAATCCCTTGGAGGCAAGGCCTAGATGCATAATACAAATTGGACAAACTTTGTTATCAATTGGTTGTTGTGTTTCCCTTCTCAATCTTCTACATTTTATTTTAATATACAACTTCATTTAAGTGTTTCATACTTAATTTAATTATTATTAAATTAGTTTAATTTAATCATATGCACTTAAACATTTTTATAGGAAAATTCACATTAAAATATCCATATCACCATTAAAAAGTAAGAAAAAAAAACTAAAAAATAACATCCCTCTAACCAATAAGAAAAATCACAGGTAAAACCAACATCAAATATCCTCAATCTAAAATAAGACTGATTGAACTCATCAAAGTCCTTAGAAAAAACCAGATTCAAATAAATAAAGAAATATTCCTCACTTTGATTGAGTGGATACCTTTTTAAAAGATCCCAATATCTTCATCTTCATATATATACCTGTCCTTTAAAACCCAAAAATTCTCACATAAAATAATGGGAAAAAGTATAAACATAATTCTTCCTACTATAACCGTCAAAATAATCTTATACATAAAATTACATAATGAAATGGATCTAAAAGTATTCAAAATACTCTATAGCATCATTTTTTAAAATCATGCATAAAAATGTGAAAATAATGGCTCTTGACACCTACCTAAATTTATACTATTCTTCAATAGCCAAAAATAAATCCTCTCTCACGAAGTCCAAAAAGTTAGTGTAGAATTTTAATGGCCATTTATAGAGACCATGACTCTTATCCTTCCAAAATGAATCTAGGATATCCCTACAATCTTCCTTGTTTATGCCATCCATTAACTCTTAATTCTATTAATTCTATTAATTGAGAGAAATAGGAAAGTAGTTTCATTATTTTTTTTATAGATTGTCTCTTCGAGTTTCAACGTAGAGTGTTGGAAGTAGTTTGGACCTAGTTATAATGTGTCAAACTTCTAACCTAATCTCTATTATGTTTATACTTAGTATCATGTTTATTATGTTCCTCGAAATTACAAAATTATGAAGAAATATAGTACTTTCATTACCTTCAACGAGCTAAATCATTCTACTTTTTCCTCCACTTGGAATCCTTCCATTCCCACCCAAAAAAATAAGGTATTTTGCATATTCTTTCTCATAGGAGGTGTCATTTGCATTATTCGAATTATTCTATAATATGTTTCTATTTATCCATTTATGATAGTTCCGCTTCATAGTAATTGAATTCTCTCTTAGCACATCCAATATTCAACTTCTTTTGTCTTTTTAAGTTTGTATTCTACAATTAATATCATTATCTAAAATTATTCTAGATTTATCACATTTATTGAATCAACAATTTCAAGATAATTGTGCAAAACAATATGATCATAATGTGTTGATTAATATGAATAAATAATAAATGGTTAGAAATTAATTTTAAGGTTAACATCCATATCTATTTTGATTTTACTCAAGTTCTACTTTCATTTGATTATAGTTAGTCTAGTATTAATTTGGTTTAATTTAAATAAGGTAAATACCATTTAATTAAATTAAAGTAATTAAACTAGCAATAAAAATATCTCATTTTAAACATGTTTTATTTTAAAAATAGTTTATGTATAGCATTCTTATGTGAAGGCTCAAGAAATATGATTTAAAAGCTTGAAGAGATCATGTTCTTCTTTTGCGAAGCCATGGGAATTACAATGGCCATAATGAAATTCTCAATTCTATTTTTGAGCTTCTTAATTTTAGAAAAAAAACCATATTACCTTCGTTTTTCTTTATTAGGTAGGGAACTTTTATATAGGGCTTAAATATTTTGGTTTTCAGATGAAATCCAATTAGGACCAGAAATAATATGTTATGGATTCTTTAGAAGGTGGAGAAGAGGTTAAACATCATGTATAATCATTGGTTATCTCAAGGAGACAAATTGATCTGAGTCAAAGTAGTGCCCGAAGCCATTCATATTTACTGATGTCACTAGCATGGATAATAAAATGAAATTATCCAAATTATATCATTATATCGTTTTCCATCCATCTTGGTGCTTTCAGAGTGGAAAAACTGGAGGAATCAACTCACGAGACCAATTTTACTAGCGAGACATAGTTTGGAAAATTACGGCTTGAATCCAGGATCATTTTGAAGGTCTCCCGAAAGGGTTTTCCAAGTCATATCCTATGTCAAATTTGTGTGTGAGCTTGTATTTCACTATTCCCTATTTTTTAAATAATTTTAAACTTGTATGCATGCACTATTAACAATAAATCTATAGATCTGAAAATCTAATAAAATTATAATAGTGTAAAAATTCAGATTTTAAATATAATTTTATCAGGCCTATTGTGATGAAATGTCCAGTGGAATATCCATGGTAGATTACTAATCATTGATATTATAGTAGGTTTCTTTAGGTGTATTGTGGATATTTGCAAGGGATCTAGATCGGTTGGGCAAAAACTCGTAAAACCCTAATCATGGTTGAAGAATCAGTGAATAGCCCTCATGATCCTGCAGAGGAGAGGTTCTTGTACTTGGAAAAATAAGTTCATAATATAAATCGTAATATAAATCTCTCCATAGTGGCCCTGAGCAACAATATTGGGATATTTGGAGAATATGGGGATTCAAATGTAGAGTAAAAGGTGTATGAGCAGATTGGGAAGAAACAAATAATTAGCTTAAGAAAGAACCTGAAAATATCAACCTAGTTTGAGTGTTGTGAATAAATCATAGCCCCTATTTAAAATGGAAGAAATTTTTGATATAAAGGCTTACCATGGTGAGATAAATGCTATGAAGATAAATCACTGGTTGCAGCAACTAGAAGTATATTTCATTGTCCATCAAATTGAAGAAGAATAGAAGATTTCATTTGCGCAACTGAAATTAGATATTCATGCCCTAAATTGGTGGGAAAGAAACATAGAGACATTATGCTTAGAGGGAGAGCCTCTAGTGACTAAGTGGGAGGATTTCAAAACCCTTATTCAGTCATAGTTTTACCCTATTCTGTAGGTATAGGACCAGTGGATCCAGTGGCACTACTTCAAGAAAATTTTGTGGAAAATTTTGCAGGAGTATACCACATAGTTCAAAAATATGGCCATAATGTTAGGTATCTTCCAAAATAACCCAAATGTACTCCTCAAGTATTTGGGTGGTCTACCCCACCATCTTTGTGAGGAAGTGATGTTGTTCAAGCCTAAATCGGTGGATGAGGCTTCTATACAGGCCCAATAGCTAGAGAACATAATCCTGAAGAAAGCGTAGTCAATTGGATCGAAGTAGAAGGAGAAAAAGGAAACCTTTAAGGAGGGGAAAAATAAGTATAAAGGGGGGAAGATAAAAAATGGAAGCCACAACACACCAGTGAAAATATCCCAACGACAACTACGACATTGACGACCATACAAAGGATAAGTGTTGGCAATTCCATCTAGAGATAAACCCAAAGAACAAAAAGAAATATAATAAGAAGAAGAATATAACGACCATTGATTCGAGCAACCAAGTTGAAATAAGATCAGATGGTGATGAGAAGATCATCTATGCGTCGATGTACAAGGAGGTTAATCTGAGTAGCCTTCATCAACATGAAGAGAAAGAAATGACCAAACTCTTCCATATAAATATCTAGGTCAAGAAGACCAAGATCGATGATTTATTTGAATCAGGATCATAGGTGAATCTCAGTGCAACATAGGTGGTAAATAAGTTGGGATTGGAAAGTCAAAATTTTCACTAGTAAGTGCCAACCAAGCTAAGAAATTGATCAGTTCCAGTAATAAGTATGTTTTAATGGTTTTAAGATAAAATAAGTCTATAAAAGAGTCAGTAAGAGGCAAGGCATACCCAAAGGGGTGTAATAGGAAACATAAACAACAACTGGAAGAGCTACTAGAGGCATACCGGGATTTGTACTGGGAGCCTAAAGGGTGACCACCTAAGAGGGAAATGGAGCATGATATCCAGCTATTTCTAGAATTCTTATTTCCAAAAATTAGGTTGTAGAGGAAGTTTGTTATACAAGCAAGTGAGGTGAAGAAATAGTTGTAGAAAATACTACAACATGGTGTCATTTGACCGAGTACATCACCATGTGGGTCATCTGTCATCATTGTTTCAAAGAAATATGAGACTTGGTGGATGTATATAGATTACAGGGAATTGAAAAAAATCACGCTCAAGAACAAGTACCCCTGCCTAGGATGAATGATCTGCTTGATAAGTTGCAGTAAGAAAAAAACTTCACCAAGACGTACTTAAAGTTTAGACATCACCAAGTTCAAATCTAAGAACAATATACCTAGAATACCACCTTCAAAACTAGTAAAGGTTTGTATGAGTGGTTAGTCATGCCATTTGGCCTATGTAATGCACCAATTTCATTTTTGAGATTAATGAGTGATGTGGTGTGTCCTTTTATAGAATCATTTTTTATTGTCTATTTAGATTATATACTTGTATACAATGATACCTAGGAGGAGCACATCTCTCAATTGACGCAAGTGTTGGAGACACTAAATAAGCACAAGTTGGTAGAGAATATCAAGAATTGTGATTTTTCACAGTAGTATTTGGTGTATCTGGGGTATGTGATAGCCTGATAGGTGGAGGAGAGTTTAAGATATATCCTACCAAGATGGAGGCCATCATGAAATTCCCAACGCCTACTAATGTTTCTAAGGCTAGGAGTTTCATTGGCACATCACAACACCAGAAAAAATTCAGAGCCTCATTTTTAGTGGTACCAGCACCACTCCAAACCATAATAGCAAGAGGAAATAGTTTCTAGTGGGGAAAGGGTCAACAAAGGGCTTTCGAGGAGCTAAATAAAAAATTAATCAAGTACTAGTTCTAGAATTACCAAAGTTGTAGTAGCCCTTTGAAGTGGATACAAATGTGAGTGGGTATGCTATGGTACCGACCTTGATGTAGGAAGGAAGGCTTGTATGTTGAAATTCTGAATTATTGATTGGGGAATTTATTAACTACCCTACCTACGACATGGAGCTTTATGCCCTAGTGAAATTTGTGAAGAAGTGGAAGCACTATATGATGGGAAAGGAGACAATAATCCAACATATCACCAAATACTATAGTACGTGCAGGCCTAGAGTAAGCTACAGAAGACCAAGAATTACGAGTGGATGGTGATTCTACAAAAATTTCATTTGGTGATCAAGTACAATAAATACAACACAAACATGTTGGTCGACATGCTTTCAATACCACCCACACAAAATATCATAGCTTTGGGAACTATTACTCACATGGATCCATTCACCCATGATGCATACATAGAGGTATATTCATTGGATTGGGACTTCAAGGAGGTGTTTCAATAGTTGTAGAGTAAAATTCAAGTGCACAATGGCGACATCACCGTTGAATACCATATCTAGGATGGATTACTCTATAGGTTGGATAAGCTATGTGTTCACAAAGGTGAGAAATTGTAGGTTATTAGAGAAGCTCACACATCCAAGTTTGTAAGGAAATTTGAGTAGGGAAGACCATGGCCAACTTGGAGAGGTATGTGTATTGCCCCAAGATACAAGAGAAGGTACCTAGGTTCATAAGAGGATGCATGATTTGTTGTACCAGCAAGCCTTACAACATGAAACAAGGTCTATATCATCCCTTACATGTACCCACTCATCCTTTGGAAATCATTTCCATGGACTTTGTGAGAGTTTTACCAACAACCAAGAAGGGACATTACTACCTATTCGTGGTAGTTGACAAGTTCAACAAGATGTGTGTTGTGATGCCCTATAAAAATACCATCATTGGGAAAGAAGTAGTGAACTTGTTCTTTAGATAGGTTTGGATGGACTTTGGGATACCAAGGAACATTGTTTCAAATAGGGATACAAGATTTCTCGGTGCATTATGGACTGCATTATGGGATAATATGCACATGAAGTTGAAGAGATCTAAAAGCTTATGTTATCACAAAATTGGACCTGATAGGCTGCTCATCAAATCAATCTCATGTAACTATTTCAAACCAATATTTTGATTGAGGCTTAACCTCCTCAGCCTGAGAGGGCTCTCTCAAAGGGTTAATGATTTTCGATAAAAATATAGATGGCTAACACTATGTGGGGTAATAATCAGATAGATGATGAATGTAGGATGAAAATCACATCAGAAAGTACACATTGGGCTTATGGAGTCAAAATAGTTTTAGTAAACCAATAAATCTACTTAACATGGAAGTTGAGGCATATTAGAGTTTTAGTCAAGAGATACACATGTGAAACTGTAAAAAAACATAGTCATTTTATCTATATAGGAAGTAAGAGCATCAAAGATGAATTATGAGTAATGTAGAAAAACATCACTGCAATTGGATAATATAAAGATGCAATTAGAACAAGAACACACTAGAATTCCTTCTGAATCTCAAGTTGGCTAAGTAGAAATCTCTGTATTAGTTGAAAACCGATCAATTACAATAAGCACGGTCTTTTGCTAAAAATGTCCAACCCCTTGCTAATTTGACCCAATGGAATTTAATAGACCATTTAAAACATGATATAATCTCATATTAGGCTATATACATCAAATTTCTAACTCTTGCACCTTGCATAAGCATAAAACATCAAATTTATGACAAACAGACACCTATCCTACTTGACAGTCCTATTTCAACTAGGACTCAAACTCTTCATTACTATCTTTAACAACCTTATCTATTTGAAATTACATCATTTTCTAAGTGTATCATCACATGGTCGAATTTGGATGATGGGCTTCAGTTCTTCATGACCACTTTGCTGACCTCCACAAATGCAGGAAACCAAACCCTATTTTTTAGGCATAATATTATTTTCCTTCTTTAAGCATTCTGACCATCATTTAATATTTATTTCGTGGTCCTTAGCTGTTGGAGATTATCTCAACATGTCTCATCACTCATCCCTAGCCTCATGCTGTCCAAAAATTCTTCTAAACTTGTTCAGAAAGGCTGTAATATCTTGCGCTACGAAACACACCAATTTCGTAGCGCCCTTTGTAATGCTGCCATTTCAACCTTTATTCTTCAAGAACTTAACTCTTTCCACTTGTATCATTTCAATCACCTTTTAACACATATTTTACAGCAATTTCAGCTCCTAATTCATTCTTCAACCCCTTGAAAACTGATCAAAAAGAGTAGAAAATGCAGCTATAGGAGTTTCGTAGCACTTTTCTACTTTTTTACACTAAATGCGCTACAAAATTGCTGAGTATGCAGTTTTTTCAGAAATTTTGCCAAATGAAAAGTGTTATTGTCCCAAAACTCAACAAATAACCTTTCTTCATTATTTAAAATTCATACAAACTGTAAAATCACTTCATTCTAACTTTCTTGAGGCATTCATTCTTCATTTGCAATACATCCTTGTAGATTTTTCTTGTTTTTTCCTGAAAAATAGGTCTTGGAAAAAACCCTATATCTCCTAATCCCTGATGTCGTTTGCGAAAATGAAGGATTTTTTTGTAGGATATTATGTCATGAATAAAAACCTCTCTTGGTTTTTTGAAACACATCTCTTGTTATCCAGAAACTGCATTTGAAAGACATGTGTAAAACAAGAAAACTTTGTTTCGGAAAATAGAGCTTCAATGAAATCCTTGTATATTTCAACGGATAACACCTGTGAGAAAATTGAGATATTTTTTTGTAGCTGGAGTTGTGACTAAGACAAACCTCTTTCATAATTCAAAAAAACTTTTTCATTTGGCCAGAAACTGAACTTGAAGTTGACTGCTAAACAGTCATGTACAAGATAGTTTTGTAACAACAGTTTCGTAATGCATTTTAATTTATCAATTTATGCCACCTCCTAATTAATTTGAAGAAACGGAGAGAGGTTTGTTCAATTAGGTCTGTTATGAAGAAAAACCTCTTTCAGATTTCCAAAATTCGTTTTTCGTTGCTCAGAAATTTCCTTTGAAGTTGACTTCTCAAAATCAGAAAAAACAAAGTTTTGTTGTTTGTGCTACGAAACTATCATCGCTTTCGTAGCGAAAAGTGACTTTTTTGAACTAAAGTATGGACTTTGAGCTTATAAAAATCTAACCTACCCTTGATCAAATCCTAATTTTACTTCTAAACTCAATTTTAAACCATGACCAAAAACAAACTTGACAAAATGATGTTTTGAATTTTTTTTGGAGAATAAGAGATTCCATCAATAGATAGATGGATAGATAGAAGTATTTAAGAGGACTTTGGTGAAGCTTATAAGGGGATACAACCAAAAGAATCTGAATATATGTGATGAAAATATGCTATATATACAACATTCTTACAACAGAGAAGTATGCACTTCTATAGGAAAGTACCCATTTGAAACTTGTTTTGGATATTTTCCACCTTGAGCTTCATAATTTTCATATGGGCAGCAAGGAGGAGAGAGGGAAGATCTTATAGGAGATTCCTTGAGGGATGAAATACTTGTAGAAAATATCAAGAAGATTTATATACAGGTATAGGAGATACTGCAAAATTCACAGGAGAAGTATAAGGCCAAGCATGGTCAACATAAAACATAGAAATCATTCAAGGTGGGAGACATAATATGGATATAGTTGAACAAGGAGAGGCTACATGGGCTTGCTAAGAAAATCTAGGCTCTGAGGTATGGTCCCTTTGATATACTAGAAAAGGTGTATGATAATGCCTGTTGAGTTAGCTTACCACCATATATGTGCATTTACTCAGTTGTGAATGTAGAGAATCTGAAACTCTATGACCCTTCCATGATAGATCAAGAAGAGGAATAGGTCCTAACTTCTGTGGTGGATTTGGAAATAAATGCTTAGGAAAAGTTGATAGAATATAAATTTTTGTAGAAGAGATCCAGAACTACAAGACATTGAAAGCATGACCTTTGGTAGCTTAGGTTGAAAGGCCCCAACTTCTAGGTGAAGCTAAATGGTACGCCAGAGAGAAAGTGGAGGAAAAATTTCCTCACCTCATTCAGTAGTATCCTTTAAGGACCCAAATCCTCCTAAAATGGGGAGGTGTAATTCGAATTGGATAATTTTATTATTTTTCATCCATCTTGATGATTTTAGAGTGAAATAAGTGGAGGAATCAACTCACGGGACCATTTTTACTGGTACGACATAGTTTAGAAAAACATGGTATGAAACCTTCTAGGAGAATTTTGAGGCATAAAATGATGCTTTTTTGGGGTAAAAATTTTCTTCTTTAGTGTAGCACATCTTTTTTTTGTTCTAAACACAGAGACCTTTCTAACAATACAAGAATCGTGTCAACCAGAGTCTGTATATGAAATTTATTCCACTTAGAAGTTAAATTTTTTGTTTTCGCCACCATAACTTAAAAGGATTCCATGTTAGCCCCCATTATTCATGAAAAATGGGCTATCCATGTGACTATGATGTAGAAGACTCTACAAGATTCCATATTGTAACTATGGTTAAGAGTTGAGGTAGTCAAACCAAACCACCAGTAGGTTATCGGGTTGTGTTATAACCGAGGCACCAGGAGGAAAAGGGGTTCCATTATTTCGAGTGTATTTGTTCCATAAACGAGAAAAATAGTCAATATGGGTATGAGATAGAGCATACAGAGAGGGTTTTTGCATTGTAGTAGAAAATAGGCCACAAGCCATGCTTCTTTGTACTTACAACAATATTTACACTCAAAGAAAGGGAGCGAACCGACCTCGCCTTCCAATCGGTATTCTCTCTTGAAAGGGTTTCCCAAGTTGTATCTTGTGTAAAATGTGTGTGTTATATTTTATTCCAATATTCTATATTTTTTTCATAATTTTAAATTTTCATGGATCCATTATTAGTAGTGAATCTACATATCTATAAATCTAATAAACTTGTAATAGTGTATAATTTCATATTTTAAATATAATTTTATCATATATGTTGTGAAAACCTATCCAGTGGAATATCCACGTAGTTTACAATTCTTATTGGTATCAGGTCAGGTTTATTTTGATATACTCTGGAGATTTGCATGGGATCTAGAAAGTAAGGCCAAAAGTCATAAATCGTAATCATGTCCAACAAATTAGTTCCTGATATAACAAGTTCCTGATATAAATAGTGAAGCAAATCACCTCATGAAAACCTAAGCTTGGGATATTTTGAGAAGATGGGGGTTCAAATGTGAAGGACAAATTAGAAGGGGGATCAGGAGATCAGGAATAAATGGAGAACCATCCGAAGAAATAACCTAGAAAAAATGAACCCAGTTCGAGTTCCGAAAATGGTTGATATCAAGTCATACCATAGCAATATCAATCCTGTAAATATAAATCACTAGCTACAACAACTGGAAGTGTATTTTAGTGTCCATCAAATTGAGGAAGAATATAATATTTCTTTTGTGCAATTAAAATTAGAGGGCCATGCCCTAACTTTGGTGGGAAAGCCACAAAGATACACTGAGGTTGAGGGAGAGCTTGTAGTGACTAAGTGGGAGGAGTTCAAATCCCTCATTGAGTCATATTTTTACCCTATTAGGTATATAAAGGACCAATGGATCTGGTGGCTCTACTTAGGAAAAATAGAGGGCAAAGCATGCAGAGTACACCACAAAGTTCATAAATATGGCCATAATGTTGGGTATCTCCCCAAAGAACCTGGATGTACGCATCAAGTATTTTTGGGGTCTACACGACCATCTACTTGAGCAAGTGACATTTTTCAAGCCTAAATCATGGATGAGGCTTGTGTACAGGCACATTACCTAGAGAACATAAACTTGAAGAAATCACAATCAAGCAGATAAAAGTAAAAGGAGAAACAATATGCTTCTAAGGAGGGGAAGAAGAAGTTGAAGAGAGAAAATATAAAAGATGGTAGCCACAACAAACTAGTGCAAAGATCCCAGCAACCATTGCAAATATTGAAACATTGAGGACCATACAAATAATAAGTGTTGGAAGTTGCATCCAAAGCTAAACTCGAAGAAAAAAAAGAAAGATAATAAGAACAAGAATCTCATGTCGATTGGTTTGAGAAACTAAGTTGAAATTAGCTTGGATGTGGATGAGAATATCGTTTATATGTCAATGTAGAAGGAGGTGAATCTGAGTAGCCATTAGCAACAAGAAGAAAAAGAAATGACGAAACTCTTCCATATAAATATAAAAGTTAAGTAAACCAATATTGATGCTCTATTTGACTGATGATTGCAGGTGAATCTCATTGCAACAGAGCTAGTCAAGAAATTGGGATTATAAGTTCATTATCATCCAATCCCATATCCACTAGGATGGGTAAATAAGGATGCATAGATGAAGGCAATAAAGTAGTACAAAACTATATTTTCAATTAGTGTTGATTTTATCAATGAAGTAGAACTAGATGTGGTTCCCATTGATGTATGTAGAGTCGTGTTTGGGATTTCCTACATGTACATGTGAGACGCAATTTCATGTGAAAATCCAACAAGTACTATCTAGTAAGGGATGGAAAATTGTTCATCATAAACGCACACAAAGGCAAGTCTAAAATTTTGTTGATAAGTGCCAACCAAGCCAAGAAATTAATCAGTTAAGAAGTATGTTCTATTAATTTTAAGAGAAAATTAGTTTTTATAAGAGTTAGTAAAAAGAAAGGAATCCTTGGAGGGGTGTACTAAGAAACAGAAACAACAATTGGAATAGAAGTTAGAGGCATATAGGGATGTGTTCCATGAGCCAAAAGGGTTACCATATAAGAGGGAAGTGAAGCATGGGATACAACTATTGTTGGACTTTCCCATTTGCAAACATTGAGTTCCAGAGGAAATGTTTTATATACGCAAGTGATGTGAAGAAACAATTGTAGTAACTAATGGAACAAGGTGTCATTCAACTAAGTACATCACCATGTGGATCACCAATCACAATTGTGCCAAATAAATATGGGACTTGGTGGATGTGTATATATTACATGGCGTTGAACAAAATCTTGCTCAAGAACAAGTACCCCTTACACAGGATAGATGATTTGTTGCATCATTTATAGCATGAAAAGTACTTCACCAAGTTGGACTTAAAGTTTGGATATCACCAAGTTCGAGTCAAAGAATAAGATACTTCGAATAACACCTTCAAAACCAGGAAATTTTTGTATGAGTGGTTAGTCATGCCATTTGTCCTATGTAGTGCACCAGCTACATTTATGAGATTAATGAATGATGTATTGTGCACTTTTTATATATTAATTTGTTATTGTATATGTAGATGATATACTGGTATATAGTGCTACCTGGGATGATAACGTGTCTCAATTTACATAGGTTTTAGAGACTTTAAAGAAGCACAAGCTACTAGAAAGTATTAAGAAATGTGGGTTTTCATAGTAGTCTTTGGTGTATGTGGGGTATGTGATAGGTGGAGGAGAGTTGAAGATATATCTTTCCAAGATGGTGGAAATCATGAAATAGTCATTGCTTATTAATGTTTCTAAGTTCAGGAGTTTCATTGGGGCAACATAGTACCTGGGGAAATTCATAGCCTCATTTTTAGTGGTTGTAGCACCACTCCATGCGACAATAACTACTAGCAATATTTTCTACTGAGGAAAGGGTCAACAGAGGAATTTTTAGGAGCTAAAGAATAAAATCAGTCAAGCACCAGTTCTAGCATTACCAAACTTGTAACAGTCATTTGAAGCATAGACAAATGCGAGTGGGTATTTTATGGGAGTGGTATCGATGCAAGGATGAAGGCCTATATGTTATCATTCTGCAGTATTTCATGGTGTATTTCTTAACTAACCCACCTATGGTAAGGAGCTCTATGCCTTGGTGCAAGTTGTAATGAAGTGGAATCACTATCTGATGGGAAAGGAGACATTAATCCACACAGATCACCATCCACTATAGTACTTATAGGCCCAATGTAAGCTACAAAAAACCAAGAATTACAAGTGGATTTAGCTTCTACAAAAATTTCATTTGGTGATCAAGTACAAAAATGGCAACACAAAATAGTTCGCCAACATCATTTCAAGGCCACCAACACCAAAGATCAAATCTTTGGGAAATATTATCACATGGATCCATTCCCACATGGTGCATACAGAGAGGCATATTTAGATGATGAGGACTTAAAGGAGGCATTTTGATGGTTGCAAAGTTAGATTCATGTGCACAATGGAAAAAACACCATTAACTACCATTTCCAGGATGGGTTAATCTATCGGTTGGATAAGATATGTATTCCTAAAGGTGAGAAATTTTAGATGATTAGAGAGGCTCAAATCTCCAAGGTTACAAGGAAATGTTTTGCAGGGAAGACCATGGAAAACCTACTTAGGTATTTGTATTGGCCCAAGGTGCAAGAGAAAGTAGCTAGATTCATAAGAGGATGCATGCTTTGTTGTACAAGAAAGCCTAGCAATAGGAAATAGGATCTATATCATCCCTTACCTATACCCACTCATCCTTCGAAAATAATTTCCATGGACTTTATGGGAGGTTTACCAACAACTAGGAAGGGACATGACTACCTCCTTCATGTTAATTGAAAGGTTCAACAAGATGTGTGTTTTGATGCCCTGTAAAAATACCATCAATGGAAAATTAACAACATTTTTTTTTCTTTGGACAGGTATGGGTGCACTTTCAAAAACCAAGGAGCATAATTTCTGATAGGGTGACAATATTTATTAGTGAATTATGGACTTCATTGTGGGAGAAGATGGACATGAATTTGAAGATATCTACAACATTCCATCCACAGACAAATGGATAAATAGAAGTTGTGAAGAGGACTTTGGTGCAGCTTATAAGGGGATACAATTAGAAGCATCCATATACCTGGGATGAAAATATAGTATATAGACAAAATTATTGCAATAGATAAATCCACACTTCTATAGGAAATTCCCCATTTTAAACCTACTTTGGATATTTTACGCCTTCACCTTTGGACATTCCATATAGGTAGAAAGGAAGAGTTAGGGAAGATATTACAGGAGATGTCTTGAGGGTTGAAAATTTTGTAGAAAAGATCAGCCATATCCATATACTAGTACAAGAGACACTGCAAAAGTCACAAGAGCAGTATAAGGAAAGGAATGATCTAAATAGAACATAGAAATTGTTTAAGGTGGAAGATAGAGTATGGATATAGTTGAACAAGGAGAGGCTAAATGGGACTAGTAAGAAAATCAAGGCTCTGAGGTATTGTCCCTTTGAGATACTAGAAAAGGTGGGTGATAACTCATATTAACTCATTTTACCACCATATATCTAGATTTACTCAGTTGTGAATTGTTGGTTTGAGGGGGTCTAGACCCAGGTTTAGAGTAGTTGCGCTACCAAAAAACCCTCTATTACCGGCCCTTTCGGCAATGATGTGTTGCGCAGACCGCAGTCTCACCCAAGGTAATATTGGGGGATGATAGAACCAAATTCTGCATCTAGAGGGATATTAGGACATGGATTTAATGCTATGATTCTTCCTTATGCTTTCTTGAACTTCGTAGATGCAATTATCTACTCTTAAAGTTTCTGCCCTATGCTTCAATTACTACTATTGTGCATTGCACCTTTATCTGTTTTATGCATTAATCAACCCAATACAACATGTACAAACATCATAACATATTTTTCTATGCATAAAAAATCATACATGACTTCGTAATACATAAAGCAAAATCAAAGATAAATCATAGACAAATTGCGCAAATACACATAAATACTTCAGAATATTCCTTCTCTTTATTGATAATGTGTCCTTTCAGTACAATCCTTCTTTGACCAATGCACATAACTACAATTGGTCTGCGCACACAACTGCAGACCAAGGCCTTTGTGCACACAGCTGTGGAGCCTTCTCTGAAGACCCAAAATAGACTAAAACATAGATAATGTTCAACTTGCGCTTATAAAATCATCATTTCATAGCCCCTATGACTTAACATGACTTCGCTTTATATAGCTTTCTCTCTTACAATACCATGGTCTACAAACCATGGGAAGAGCTCAAAATATTCAAAAACAATTCAATCCCTTTACAAAAAGAGGGGCTTAAACCCGCTATAAAGCCCCTAAAACTCCTAAACCCTGGGCGAAGCTTTTAAAGTTCGTGTGATTTACATATTTCCATTGGATCACACACTCCACTTCCTCAAAATGTGGAGTATTTAACTCAAAACTAGACTAAGTTGGGCCCTGCCTAGCATGCCCCCGACACTCGCATGTGACTCGTCCTAAGTCACTCACCTGGTGCACATTGAGTATTTTCTTTAATGTTGGTGTAGGTGTCCTTATATGGCTGAATTATTGTTGTAAATTGTGTCTGCTCTTGGTGCACCTCTTCTAGTATCTTCTCCATAGTCGACCTTGTGATGCTCTGCAGTACTTCCTTCTACTTCTGGCACATTTCCTTAAGCTTCTCATTTTTTCATGGTTGCATTCATGTTGTGATTATTTGTTCTTTTCTTCGCATCTCCTGAATCTCACTTTGTAATTTATTTCTTTCCTATATGTGGGAAATTCGCTACACAGGTGCTAGGTTCCTCACCATGACTTTGATCTCATCAAACTGTTTCTGATTTTCCAAAATATTTGCTTCAATCTGCTGAACATTTGGATCCTCTTGCAGCTAGGTCTATATTTCCATGGTGTCATTGAATAGATTGCCACATTCCTTGACTGTGGTATAGATACCTTCGAGTGTAACCTTCACATTTGTTTCTCGTTGTTCACGCACCTCTATCAGTTTTGTTGTATGTAGCTTGATTTGTAGTACGTTAATCTACTTCTGAAGCTCGAACTTGACCCTTCCCATTTCATTCTTAGATTCTTTGATTGCACTGGTAAGCTTCGCAATATTTTCCATTGGGGCTGCCTAGGCTTGGATCTTGAGGTCGGGCAGCTCATTGTACGTCTTGGTGATAATCTCTTCTATTTTTTATCTATGTTGTCTTGCCTCATCATGGTCCTTGATTTCCTTATTCATGCCATTGAACATATTCATGTTGTCTTTATTGACTTCCTTAATGACCATCAAATCGCGTTGCTCGTGCACCTTCAACTCATTTGTTACCCCTTGGTGAAAATCATGCAGCGTCTGGATGGACATCGTAGCAAGATTCAAACTAAGGGTGTTCCAATGCTTTGTGTGCTCATGGTCCTCTATCTTCTCAAAATGCAGCGCCCCTCCAGGTACCTACAAAATGTGAAGCTTAGTAGTTACTACTAACTCGTGTACTTTCAGCCTTTGTGGGATCGTGCTTACTTGAGTCACACTCTCTTGTGCCACGCTTGCTTGAGTCACTCTCACCTGAACCACACTCATTTTTACTTTCAATTTATTGATACCCTGTTGTACTTCCATCAATAAAACCTTGTATTAATCTTCAATGTTACTCCATAAATTCTGAGTGACATGCAGCACCATGTCACCAATCTCATCGATGTCCCCTTTACTAAGGACCGTCGGCTCTGTTCTTGGTGAACTATTGGCCTTGTGCTTCTTATGCGCACCTCCCGCAATAGTTATTTTTCTCTGATTTACAATAACTTGGAAGTTTATTTTTTTAGTATCTTCGAAGGGATCCTGGACACCTTATTTTGGTTCTATGTATTTTGCCTCTTCGCCATAATTTTCAATCCCTGCCTCTGTTTCTTCACCAGAAACCTTCTGAGTTTCTTTCCTGGGTTCCTTCTCTATGATTTTTCTTGTCTTCTTCTGTGTGCCTTTCCCAAGGGATTTTCCTGTTGGCTTTCCTATGGTGTCCTTTTTTTCTGTAGTGGCTTGCCCACTGGTTCCTTCCTACTCTTTCTCCACGCCTCCGTATTTAAAGTCAACCAATGACCTGGCCATTGGCTTACAACCTGCACAATATCATCCTCTGTGATGAAATAGGATAGCCTATATCATTGCTTGTGAAGGTACTTCCACATGTCGATATGGACGCAATGAAAATTCATTGTAAAATATCCAATTTTTCAATAATCTTCAAAAACACCAGTGAGAGCCTAGGTCGTTGACTCACCATAGTACATAAATCCATCTCAAACAATATAAAAAATATCTTGTTTTCCTTCACCCAATCAAGGTCCTTAGTAAACCACAGCGAGGCGTACCTCACAGCTTCGCATATGTTTAGATCTACAGTGGTGAACTATGACTCCTCAAGATCTTTCCATGCCATCAATGCTATTAAGAGCAATAACCACACGTAGTGGAATTTCTTTCCATCCTCTTGCTCATCTAAGAAGTCATTTATAAATTCCCTGCACAGATATCCATCCCAGTTATACTGGAATCCTTTGTTGCACTGTGCAACCAGAGAAATTACCAGTGCCAACACCTCATTTGCACGACACTTCCTCATGATTTTCCCAACCAAAATGTGTGCCACAAAGTGCACAACTTGATCATTGATAGTGTTGATATTGTATCCTCGGGAATTCTTTATGATGCAATATGTTTCCTTCATCTCCTTTGAAACTACCTTATCTTGACTTTTCTCTACAAATTTGTCAGTAGGGTTCAGTCCTTCGCATGGTATCACATTTATTCTTCTAATGAGGATATCATAAATAGGGATTCTCTCACCCAACTAGAGACATCCGTAATGCACTAATGCCAAAATATGGTGCACACAAATCGTGTTGATGTTGTTGCGCCAAATATTTGGAACATATAACATATTCAGTAACCTGGCCTATTGGATCGCTACAACCCACCTATGTGGCTCTAATATGGTAACATAAATTTCCTCATAATATACCATGCGCAAGTAATGATTGGGCTTGAACTAGGGATAATTTCTCCTGTTGTTAAGGTCCTAGTCCTCCATTCATAATTGTGGTACCTTTGCTAAAAATTATCCCTCAAACGGTACTTTGTCTAGCAGCAATGGTGTAAACACAGTGAATTTGGTGGTGTCTTGGTGGTTCATTGCTTTTGCAGTCATCTCTCTTAGTAGGATATATGGTGGTAACCTAGAAATGGGCTCAACTTCCTCTACCAGAATGTCTTCAGGAATATCTGCGGTAACTTCCTCCTCATCACTTTATTGGATCTCCATTGGCTCCTTCTGCTTATCAAGTCGTGCCTTCGTTCTCTGCTCCTTAGTAACCTTCTTCCTGGGTGAATTTTTGACAACGGGTTTCTTTGGTTTCTTTGTCTACGCTTCTCTTATAGCATACTTGCTTCCTGCGTGACCTCAACCCTGTCACATGTAGCGTTGTAGCAGTTATGATTATACCTAGCCCTCTCATAATAAATTCCCTTGCAATCTCTTCGAAACTCTTCTCGGACATGTAGTTAAACACTCAACTCACACTTAGGCACACAATCACAATTCTAAATCTCAGTGAGAAAAGTGTCCAAATGTAGAGTGGGATGCAATATTTATAACAAATTTTAATTTTGTACCCCATGAATGTCTTCATATTTACTTAATACATGTGGATTTTGCGGGATATTTTATTAGATGTGCTCATTAAATGTAGTTTCCCCACTCCTTTCAATGGAAATTTTTCTGTCATATCAATTGTTTCACTTCCAATGATCGTATTTCTATTGAACTTTGATGGACCCTCATTTATATCGTAGTTATTCCTACCTTGTATCATCTCCCTCCAACTGTGATATATTATTAAGTCTCGCGCAATAATCCATCTTCAGCGAAGTCCTTCTCCGGTAGATTATTTTATAGTCTCGCACCCCCTTTCAACTGCATGCGGAAATAAGATTGCTTATTTTTCATATAGTCAGCGTGAAGTTCCAGGGACAGAGTCGTACCTATAAAAATTTAATATAATTCCATTCAGTTGTCTTGGCATCATCTTACCATCCAACCTGACAAGTTTAACTTCGCCTCCCACCGTGATGTGTATGATAATATATGGTCCCAACCAATGCATTTGGAATTTTCCTGGGAACTTCAAGGACTTGATATCATACATCAACACTAGGTCTCCTTCCTTGAATATTTTTTGCTTGATATGTCTTTCATGTCAGCCTTTTTCCCTTGCTTTTTGTACTTATTGGTGATATCCTACACTAAATATGTCATCCTCAAGAGTAAGCAATCGTTCCAGCCTTTCTTCCATGATAACATTATCTACCATATCTGTTACTATTGCAATTCTTAGACTAGGCACAATATATTCCATATGCATAACTGATTCCTATCCATAAACTAGCCTAAAAGGGGTTTGTCCTATCAGATTTTTGCATGTTGTTATATAGGCCCATAACGCAGCTAGATTTCTCAAATCCTAATCATTCTAGCTGACATTACATACTTTGGTTAGAGAATTTTCCAAAATCTTGTTAAGAGCTTCATCTGTTCCATTTTTCTGAGGGTGATAAGGTGTGCTCTTCTGATAATGCACTTGGAATTCTTTAGTCAATGCCTCAATGGTGCTATGCAAGAAATGTGACCCTCTGTCACTCATCAAAATCTTTAGGTATCCAATCTAGAGATAATGTATTCAAATATGAACTTCGCAACGGTATCTTCGCTACAATCCTTTACTGGCTTTGCTTCAGCCCATCTAGTCAAATAATTTGTGGCAGTGATGATATGCCTCACACCAGTTTTCTTATGATCCAGACTTATGCAGGAACACAATAAAATACAGAAATACACATAAACACAGCGACGCAGCAAAAATAAGAATTCATTTAATTAATATCACATAATTGAAATATGCTTATAGACGGAATGGAAATAAACTAGATGGGGCGTTGGTAGCTTATCTCTCAGAAGAGATGTGGTAGTTACAGGCCTCTGGACTATGTTACAATGAAGCTCGAAGGCCTATTTATTATTGAGAAACAATGGAAAACTCTAAACATCCAAAAACCTAACCCTAGGAGATGAAGCGCCAAAACTATGGGCCCCGTTTGGGTAAATTGGTACATCAACTTCCTGGGGACGAAACTTCGGCATACGATCTTTGTTTGATGTGCACAATACCTTGTTAGAAATATCTATATGAGGACTAAAATTTTTGATGTGAGAAACATCTATTGAAAACCCATGTTGCTCTTAATTTTCCCAAAAAACATCGTTTAGGGCCTCAAAACGGCTTTGGAAGTTCAGGACACGAAAAAAATGCTAAAAATAGTAAAATGTGCTACAATTAAGGAAAGTGAAAAACTGGAAGAAAAAACGGTGGAGCCCCAAGAGGTAGGTGTCCACCAATATCCACCTGGATCATTCCTCCCCCCTTAGGAAGCAATGGTCCCCATTACGTTGAGTTCCTACATGATATGAGGAAACTTCTACTAAACTTGGTCCTTGGTGAGCTACTTGCCTTAGTGCAGGAGTTGGCTAGCTTTAACAACCCGATATAGTTGGATCTTTCATTGGCAATTTTTCTTGATTTGTGTTTCCATGATATGATCTGTGGTGGCATGTTCCATGCAATCTGGGTTTAACTCTTTTGGTGAGAGTTGTTTTGTAATTTTGGAGGTGTCTAGTAGAGGTAGGTAGTAGGGCTGAAGGGAGTCCACATTGAACACTAGGAATAGACTAAGGAATGGTGGAATACTAAGCTCAAAAGCATTGTACCCTACAGACTTGGTGATGGTGTATGGCCCTTATCGGAGCAGGCAAATCTTACGATGGGGTCCAACGAGGCGCTCCTTCTGCAAATGTAGCCACACTTTGTCACCCACCTGGAATTTTTATGGCACTCGATGTTGATCATGCCGCTTCTTGTACTTGGAATTTCCTCTGTTCAATATGTACATGAGCCGAATCAGCCTGAGTAGCCGTAAATGGCATGGATACGTCAATGGGACATAGTGGCTGGAATCCAAAGCCCCACCTGAAAGGGACTATGACTGGTTGAGCTATGGAGAGACTGGTTATAGCTGTGTTGTACATAGGGGAGGCTCTAATCCCATGTGCGTGGATGCTTTGAGTTGTACATGCACATAATGTGTACGATCATCCTATTAACGACCTTTGTCTAGCCCTGAGTTTGGGGATGGAAAGTTGTGGACTAGGTGAGCTTGGTGTCCAGCACTGACTACAGGTTGGACCAAAATGTACTAAGAAACCTACTGTCCTGATCTGAGCTGATAGATTGTGGGATCCCAAACTGTACCCACACTCGTTCAAAGAAGAGTTTAGGAATGGTTTCTGTTGTGATATTCTTCTTGTAGGGTGACATAATGGCCATATTTGAGAATTTGTCAACGACCACGAAAACACAATTGTTTCCATTCTTATTATAAGGAAGTCCCGACATGTAATCAATGGAGATGGATTCCCAAGGTTGACTAGGGGTAGGCAGTGGAGTATATAGGCCTTGTTTCTTGATTGTCAGTTTGGAAATGGCACAGGCAATGCAAGATCTAATGTACTTCCCAACATCCATTCAAAGGTTCGGCCAATAGAAATACTTATGTAATACTGCCACTATTTTCTCGACCTCGAAATGCCTAGCAACCCAAATATAGTGCGCTTCCCAAATCATCTTAGCATGCTCACTTGAAGGAACACAAAGTTTTCCCAGGTGACATAGCAATGCATCCTAGAGGTGAAATTTTGGAAATTTCTTACCCTCCAAGAGAATCTTCTATGTGTGGCCGAATTCTGGATTGCTCTTGTAGAGAAGCAGCTAATTAGAAGTCTCGTGCCCGCACGATTTGAGCACGGTGGTTAGCACCACGATTCGACGGTCGGCTAAGATAGTCTGCAACATTATTGGTGCTTCCCTTATTGTACTTGATGTTAAAATGAAACGATTGCAGATATGTGGACCAATTTTTATGGCCATCTTTCTACAACTTCCCTTGTGTCTATATGAACTGCAGGGGTTGGTGGTGTGTGTGGATGATCATTTCCTTCCCTGAAATGTAATTCTTCCATTGTCTACAGGCCTGCACATTGGAATACATCTTTTTGTCATAAGTGGGATACTTCATGTCTACTTTGGACAGTGTCTCACTGTGATATGGCACTGGATTCCCCTGTTGAGTAAGAGCTTCCCCAATAACATAGTTTGAAGCATCTGTCTCAATATAAAATGGTTTTTGCAAGTTTGGTAATGTGAAAAATGGGGCAGAGTAGAGGCAATGTTTCAACTCTACGAATGCCTTCTGTTGAGATTAAGACCAAAATGATTTTTATTTTTCTCCTCCCTTGATGACTTGGATCAAGAATAAAGTGATATGAGATAATCCCAACATGAACCTACGGTAGAAATTGGCAAGACCCAGAAAGCTGCAGAGCTCTGCTAGAGTGGTTGGGGCTGGCCAATCTCGAATGAATTGGATCTTTTTTGGATCCACATGCAACCCTCACTCATCAATAATGTATCCCAGATACCGAAACTGGGTCATGCCAAAAGTGCACTTCTCCAAATTGGCACACAACTTGTGTTTTCATAGTGTTTGGAGGACCTTTCGGATGTGGTGGAGGTCATCTTCCCAAGTATGGCTGAAGATCAGGATGTCATCCAAGTACACCACCTCAAATAAGTTGGTGAATTGCTGAAATATTTTGTCCATCAGCCTCATGAAGGTTGTGGGAGCATTCGTCAACCCGAAAGGCATGACCAACCATTTGAAAAGTCCCTCCTTGGATTTGAAGGTAGTTTTCCACACATCAGAGGGTTTGATTGGCACCTAGTGATACCCAGAATTCAAGTCAATATTTATGGAATATTTTCCCCCCTTAAGTTGGTCCAGAAGGTCATCAATATGTGGGATTGGGTGCCTATTCCATATAGTGATCTTGTTCAGCACCTAATAGTCAATACAAAGTCTCCAAGTCCCATCCTTCTTCTACACCAACACGATTAGGCTCCCACAGGGCGATCAACTTGGTTGGATGTGACCTTTCAGCAACAACTCCTGAATTTTACTCTTGATTTCGTCGTTCTCCGTAACAGAGTGCTGATAGACTGTTCCATTGGGCAATGGCACACCTAGGGTCAGATCGATGGGGTGATTGACCTGAAAGTGCAGAGGCACCCTTGCGGGTGAGGTGAACATGTTCCCGTACTCCTCCATGACCTATTCCATATATTGTTGTCGTGTGGAAGAGATCTCTTTGGAGGTCATGGCCATAGTATTCTTCTTGCCTTGAGGGTATATTATTAGGAAAAAAAAATTCCCAATTTTGGAAATGAGCTTATTGCATTGTTTTGCAGTAGCCAAAGATATGGTAGTAGGCGGTGCTATCTCTGGTATCTTGTACAACTTATTTCCAAAAGTAACAATAACAACATGAGGTCAGGACTCATACACAACATGTCACTTCCAAAAGTATGGTTGGCCTAATAATACATCAGAATCATCAAGAGGAGCAATGTCACATAATAACTCATCCATGAAGGGCTTGATGATGTAGGGAAGGTGGCACTGTTGGGTGACACAGAGATATTGTCATTATTGAAGCCACCTGATGGTGTACAGATGTGGGTGTGATGTGGTCGGCAAGCCCAACCGATTCACGACCTCTTCTAAAATGAGGTTCTTTTGGATCCCGTTGTCTACAATGAACTGTAGCGGGGAACCCTTTACCCACATCTGGGAATGGAAGAGGTGCTCCCCTTCCTTTAGATCTTATGGTTCCTCCTTCTAGATCTTTGTAGTGACAACAGTGGAATTGGGCTCTGCATCGATAATATTCTTTCCTTTAACATTCCCCTTATCTGGATATGATTCAGAGTAGGAGCATGCATTCAATTCAAAAGCCTTCAACTTTGCCACTAGTGACTACTTAGCCAGACACTCACTTGTGTTGTGAGTGGAGCTCTTATGGAACTCACACCACTTTCCTGTGTCCTTATTTGGCTTCCCAGTGTTTTTCTTTGCTTTCAGCTTTGGCGGGTTATCTTGGGTTGCCCCACCTTGGCTTTCTCCTTTTTTCTATTGTTTGGGGGCACCCTTCCCTTGCTTCTGATTTGGAGATCCAAAGTCTCACTTCTTTTGTTTTAACTTTTGTTCAATCTTGGCAACATACCAATATGCTGCGCCAAGGGAGGAGATGTTGAGGAAATCCATTTCCTCATGAATGTATCTGTGCAGACAATTGCGGTAATTCAGCACCAAATGTTTCTCCAAATCTTTGATACCCAATTTTGTGTGCAAGGTATGGAACAGACTTTTCATCTCATGCACATATTGATCCCTTTGTTTCTACAGCGTAGTCCATTGTATGTATTTGTCCTCACACGAGATAATATTGTTCCTTGATGGCATCTCATAACGACTCCCAAGTGGGTGTGACCTAAAACAAATATGGTTCCCTCTCGTCCTTTTGCTCACAATAGGTTTCCCACCAGTCCTTGACATGGGGGGCAGCTTTAAGGAGTGCAAAAGTAATATTTTCCTGGTTCAAAAAGTCATGAACCGAGAAATACCCTTCTAATATATTCAACCATATATCTACGACATCTGCATCAATTTGGCCCTCAAATATGGGAATGTCAAAGTTGACGTGTACCTTAAAAGGATTTGTGCCTCCAAAGTGGCTGTTGGATGCAGATGTGCCATCGGTGGGAAGGCATTCAAGGATCTGGGAAAAGTTATCCATCATCGTGCTCCTTTGTTTCTCGAGGGCCTCCTCGAGCAATATTTTGATAGGATCTCTTGCTCCCTCATGTTTCTTTTCATCCCCCATGAGCATACATCATGGTTTGCGAGGCTAATCTTGAAAACGTTCAACCAGATCGAGCCCTAACTCCTTATACCCTGACCTCGTTTGGGACATGCAAAGAAGGATCGAGAAAGAGAGAACCACTCTGATACCATTGATCTGGACTTATGCAATAATGCAATAAAATATATAAATATGCATAAACACAGAGATTCAGTAGAAATAAGACTTCATTTCATTAATATCACATAACTGAAATATGCTTACAGACATAATGGAAATAAACTAGTTGGGGTGCTGGTATCTTATCTCTGAAAATATATGTGGAGGCTACAGGCCTCTGGACTATGTTACAATGAGGCTCTAAGGCCTATTTATTATTTAGAAATAATTGAAAACCCTAAACATACAAAAACCTAACCCTAGGAGATGAAGCATCAAAACTATGGGCCCCGTTTGGGTAAATTGGTACATCAACTTCCCGGGGACGTAACTTTGGCATACAATATCTATTTGACATGAAAAATATCTCATTAGAAATATATATCTAAGGAATACAGCATTTGATGTGACCGATGTTGCTCCTATTTTTCCCAAAACACGTCGTTTAGGGCCTCAAAACAGCTTCGAAAGTTCAGGACCCGAAAAAACTTCTAAAAATAGTAAAATGTGCCACAATTAAGGAAAATGAAAAACTAAAAGAAAAAATCATGGGGCCTCAAGTGGAATAGGTGGGTGGCCACCAATATCCACCTGGATCATCTTCCCTGGTGGAATAATCGATCCAACAAATTCTATTGCCCACTTATAAAATTCATTCAATGTCACTTGTGGGTTCAAGGGAATTTCATATCTCTTAGATGGTCTTCCTATTATTTGAAATAAATCATAGGATCTACAATATTCTTTCACATCATTGTGCAATGTAGGTCACCACAATCAAGCTCTCAAAATATTCTATGAAGTGGTTTTTCCTGCATAATGTCCTCCTGCAACTTTTCCATGAGCTTCTTCTAAAATTCTATGGCTTTCATGCTCAGAGACATATATGTGCAATTTTTCATCTGGCCCCATTTTATACAAATGTCTTGTAATCAAAGAAAAACCAGTTGCATTGACTACCAACTCCTTTTTCTGCTATGCAGTATAATCCACAGGTGCCATCCATGTACTCAAAAATTGAATAATGCTTGTAAAGTGATCATTTGTAGCCCTTATTTCAAATAAGTGTTCATCTGGAAGGTTATCCTCAATGCTCGTGGGTTATTCATCGATTTCTATTATTGAAATATTATCAGGTCCCACATCCCTGGCTTAACTTAAACTTGAAATTCATACTCCTGAAACAAAAACAACCACCTACAAATATTCCCTCCCAGAACAAGTGTGCTCACCAAATAATTCAACATAGAGTGATCCGTGAACATTTTGAAGTGTTCTCCTAATAAGTAATGCCTGAATTTTTGCAGTGTATATACCATATCTAATCCTTCATGTTTTGTTGTAGAATAATTTTTCTCAACCTTGGACAATTTCCTGCTTTCAAAAGCTATGGGGCTATCAATATCTCCATCACCTGGTTGTTCCAGTACTGAACCCAAAGTTATGAAACAAGCATCAACATGAATGTGAAAATCCTTGTTCCAATCTGGGAAAACTAGAATCAGTGCAGTGACCATCTTCTCCTTTAGTATGTCGAGGCTTCATTCACATTGTTCATCCCAGAAATAAGTAACATCCGTATTCAATAACTTTTCCATTGGTTCAGTTATCTCTGCATATGCCTTGAAAAACTTCCCGTAGTAGCCAATATGTCCCAGTGTTGTGCGCAGTTGCCTCATTGTCTTAGGTGGTTGTAGGTTCACAATAACAACAATCTTTGCGGGGTCTACCATCAATCATTTTCTCCAAACCACATGCCCCAATAGTATACCAAAAGGTACACAAAAGATGCATTTCTTCAAGTTCAATTATATTTGATATGGTTTGCAGGTATCCAACATCAGTCTTAAGCTCGCAACATGGTCCTTCAGCAATCCAAATACTGTCCAATCATCAAAATAAAATTCTAAAAATTTGTGTATGTACTCCTTAAAATTTGTGACTACTACTCTAGAAAATATTGCAGCAGTATTCTTCAATCCAAAAGGCATGAGTGTATACTAAAATGAACCCATTTAGTGAAAAAAGTTGTCTTACTCCTATCTTCTAGTGCAATTTTAATTTGATGGTAACCTGAAAACCCATCTGTAAAAGAGTAGGCCTCCTACCCTCCAACAATATTTAATACTTCATATGTAAAAGGTGTAAGGGATGGGTCATGCACACATGAATCGTTCAACTTCCTAAAATCAACACAAATTCTAATTTTTCCCTTTTTCTTCTTCTCCTGAATAGCCATAGGACTTACCAATTCAGATTCCTCCACAGGTTCAATTATTCCAGCTTTAAGCATCTTTTCTAATTCCTCCTTTACCTTTTCCTTGTACTTTGGGTTCAATTTATAGGGTCATTTTTTTACAGGCTTCACATCTGGTTTCAGAGTAATCCTCATAACTCCAAGGTCGCCTACTATTCCCTTCAGCTCAAAAAACTTTGTGGGAAAGAGTTGTTTATATTCATGCAAAATCTCTGTAACCTTATTGATTGTATTTGCATCCCAATAATCCCCAATAAGCACGAATTTTGGCTCCTCTTCTGATCCCATATTCACCTTTTGCGTCTTCACCAGTTGCACTATGTCAAGGATCTCAGTTTCTGGTCCACCAGCCTCACGTTGTCCTTATGACTATGGGATATTATTGTTGCAAGAATCTTCCTCATCCTTTGCCACTGTCACATTATATCATTCTACTACATGTTCCAACTGCGTGGCCCAATCATGTTGTGTCCAGGTTATCACAGTTGTAGTCTTCAAAATCCTTGCTCGGACTGCTTGCTGATCTTCATCTATGTACTGAAATTCATATTAAAAACTAAAATTAATTAAAAATCCTTCAACTGAGTCTTCCCAATTCGTTGTTACATGTCGCAATTCGGTTTTAAGATACCAATTCATAAGTATCACATCTAATGTGTGAAAGAATATATGTATCCATTCTGGTGCTGGATCTTCGCCCCACATCTTAGTCCAGCAAAAAATATGCCCTCGAGGGTCATCCTTTGCATCATATTTTACTTCGAGTCTAGTATTTACCTCACCAAATATAATCATAATCAATATGCAATATTATCTCTGATTTCCAGTATTTCCCTAGAGTAACATGTTAGCACTCCACCAGTTCTCTGAACGCTAAAAAGGAGACTAAAAAGGGTAACCACGGACCACTTTGACCTAGTAGCTAGCCCTACCAAGCTGAGAGGGCTCTCTCAATGAGATCACAGCCAAGGTTTGACTATGAAATGAAGGATATTAGGCTAGATATGATAGGCTCAGGTAGGTTTTGAGAATTTTAGGGTTTCATGTTGGATCAGGGATGAAACCAAGTAGCTAGGTCTCGGTACCAAAGGGTTTACAGCTGCAAAAATATAAAGGAGCAAGTTAGAAATGGATTTATGATGGCTTTAGGGTTTTGTAGGTATAGTGGAGAGTCTGAAAAAGGTAGAGGTATTTAATAAGCATGTTCAATCATGAATTCATTAAACTCAAAGCATGAAACACAAAATGACATTTCCATATAAACAAAGCTAAATCAATAGAATTATTCCTATGAACTCTAAGGAAAGCCACTGAAGATACAAGATATGAAATATGAGCTATATATCATTCAATAAATACTATAATAGAGAAAATATATGATCATAAACACAGTGCACATGAATTCCTAGATAATAGCTGCAACTGCATCCTTTGATTTCTGAAAATGAAAGTCAAAGTACAAGCTACAATATTACAATCATATGATGTCCAACTAGTAAAATGACTCTGAAAATGACAGATATATACCAAGACAACATCTCCCCTCTATCAAGGGTCGAATCCATCAGTTGTGGAGCTGAATAAATGATAAGCTCAACAAAACCCTAAGATCCAGTGGAGGTTAACCAATTCACCTCGTCATGGGAAAGTAGATACATCTGACCAAATTTACATTTACAAGCATGTTTCTAACCTAATTTACCATTTACCAGCTCAATTACATCTCATGACATCATCATTTCATCAATTACATTAGAAAAAATTCAAACTAGGTCAAAATTTCAGTCAAAATTGCCTTCTAGAGAAAGCATAGCGAAATCAAGAGAAAGTATAGTGAGCTAGAAGAAAGCGTAGCGAGCTCAGAAAAATTGGCTTTTGGAGGCCTTCCAGGTGTCCAAATCAGGATCTAAAGGTACCATTGGAAAGATATGTATGTCTGCTACATGATAGGCTCATCAAGCACTGAAAAATGTGGCTATTAACCCTCCAAAACTTCAATCTCCCAAGACTACTTAGAAAGCGTAACGAAGGCTCCAAAAATAGGGCAAAAATGTGATTTTTAGCAAGTTTGTGGGCATTTTGACCCCCCATAAGTGGTTTATGTGGCTAAATCGCTGACTCAAATTTATTTACTTGTCAAGAGGAATCCATAAATGTTGAGTTTTACTTCAGTGGACCCCCCCAACAAAAACGTAGTGTGGCCCACACTATGCTTTTACCAGTATGATTGGTTTTTCAATTTTCCAATTTTGACCAAAATGTCAAAAAAACAAAATTTTCCCCAAATCTCCTCAAAATAGGTCCAAAGGTGCCTCATGAGGTATATTATGCCACTAAATAAGCATCACCAAGAATCTCCAAGTTTTCCTTGTCCTTTTTACTTTTTAGGGTTTCCTTAAGTTTGGCTTGTAATTGTTTGACTTTGACATTACAAATTTGATTTCTAGCATAATAATGTTCAGCCATTTGATTATGTATCTTGTTGTCCAGGTTGGCCTTCTAAAAGAGATTCTCCAAGTGAATGTTGACTTTCTCAAGCCAAAACGCCTTTTTTTCATTAATTTCATTAGCTATTCTTTCTTCAAAAATCAACTCTTCACCTGTTGAATTTTTCTCTTTTTCCTTTTGTAATGCTCTTCTAAGACCCATGGTCCTTGGCCTCTTCCTTGTAACCTAATTTTCATGCTTTTATTTTTGTTCAGTGCCAATGACTTCTTTTCCCTTCACATAATGCATACTAGCCTAAAATTGAATTTTCTCCAAAGACAATTGTTTTTCCTTCAACTGATGGTTTTCTTTCTCTAGGAAGGAAATGATGAAATTATCCCTTATTAGGTTTTCTTGGATCTCTTTTATCTGAGCATCTTTGTCCTTTATTACACTCTCTAGGTTTTCATGTTCTTCACTAGCCTCCAATTCTACTAGGTTAAATTCATGCCCCTCATCATGCATAGATGTATCATGTTGTGAATGTAATCCCTGCTCTATTGCTATGGGCTTGGCCCCTTCCTCAATATAAGGAGAAAACACAAGCCTTTTGCCTCTCTGATAGGTCTCGGTGACCTCAATCTTCCTCCTCACTGAAATGGTGCTAAGTGAGAAAAACTCCACATGTATAGAATGTGTTAATGGTGCTGATAGAGAACTAGGGCTAGTAAGCTAACTACTAGAAGAAAAAAAAGACATTTTCCTGCATAAAAGTGTCCCAAGTGATGTTATTCTACTCAAGCTAGTGTAAAAAAATGATCTTGATCAGATCATGGTGGAATAGGCTACTTTCAATACTACTCTTCTTATGTTGAACCTTTTCTGCCATCTTTGCTAAGCTTCTGTAGAGGTAATAGGGAAAATTGAGTGGCTTTACCCCTGTGAAATGCATAAGGAGTCTGACGTGATACCCATACAGTCTAGAAAATATTCCCTCACATCTGAATTAATTCATTATGATCTTCATGAGTGGTGTGTACTTCTCAAGGATGTGCCCAACAAGAAAAATATTCTTCATATGTTGTTGGTGATGTCTTCTGAGATAGGGCTGATAATTTTGAAGGGCTAAATCTTGTTTCTTAAACCATTTTTCACCATGGTTAGGCATGCATGTGGCCTTAGCTACTATATCAATTTATATTGTGAAATCAACCCCTGCAATTGTTACTTTGTCCCTTTTTAGTTGAGTGGCAAACAAATTAGTCAATGTGACATTGTATTTGAATTTCTCAACTAGATGGAAAAAAGGAAGGCACCCTACTACTTGAAAGAAATGCTTGGAAAATGGTGTAGACATCATTTCAAGGGTGTTTAAAGGCTCATGTCTTATCACTGGACCTCCTTTGTTATAAGATTTCTTCTCCTCCATTTGGTTGATTTCAAGGGGAAAAACCATAGTATGACAAAACAAGGGAAGGGGAAAAGGGATAGGATGAGTGGGTTAGGGAAGGGAGATGAGAGTGGGAAAATTTAGGGATATGGGTAGGGCTCTTAGGAGGTGTAGGAAGTGAAATGTTTTGAAATGAGTGAGGAGATCGAGATAGGAAATTTAAACATAGTCTTAGCTAGGAAAACTATCCAAATTGGTAAAATTGAGCTAGGTTTTAGGGTTTGGTACTTAGGAATGGGGAATGAGGGGATGTGAAGGTTGCGGTATATAATTTTGAGTGTGAGGGAGGTAAAAAAGTCTAGGGGAGAGTGAATTTGCCTTGCAAACTTTGAAAAATAGGGCTAGCTAGGAAAATGCAGCATGGAGGTCAAAGGAGGCTTTACACACCAAAATTATGAAATTGAGCTGCAAGGAGGGGTTTTCAAAGGTGTAACTTACTTGTTCCATGATTATAAACACATTAAAAACCTTTATAAGCCTTCAAAAGTTTCTTTGGTTCCTCTAAGAGAGAAAACACATCCTTTTGAGGAAAGCATAGCATGGAGGGAAGAAAGCGCAGCGTGGTTTCTCTGGCACCAAATTTTTGAGTGTTTTTGTGTTGAAATTGTTGAATGTGCACTTGGTGATGGATTAGAGCTCTTCTTGGATGAGTTGAATGAACAAATGAGGTTGTGTTTGTCTTTTATAGCTTGTAGTGGTCACTTTTCTTCATGTTAGTGGGATGGTCCACTACATGTCCTTTTACTTTTGCTTTGTAAACTTGTAACTTTGACAATTTTTATGCATCTTTTGGAACATAATGAACTTATTACATCTTGAAACATGAATTACATTTTAAATCAAAATTTATTGAAAAAATTTACCTATTACTACTCCTCGATTGTTGGATTTTATGCATGGAATGACAGATTTTGTGACCTTGAAACCCTAATGACCTAATGGAGACATTGAGTTGAATGAAATCACGATGATTTTGAATGAAGTGATGATAATGACCTTACAATTATGGTACACTTAGCTAAGTGATGACAAGGACTAGCATGTGAAATATTTTTGGAAGGAGTGGTAATAGTCCTAGACACACTAGCCAGTGACCAAATTTGTATTTTAAGACCTACTGAAACCATGAAAATTTGACTCAAAACCCTAAAAAAAAAATTTGAAAGAGCCCATTTGATCATTGGTGATAGGCTGAATAGGCTGACCCTAACATAACCCACCACTTAGCAGGTGTAGATCTCAACGTTATGTCCAAAGCATGAAACCTTTTTTCTTCAGGTAATTCTCGTTCAAATTCTTCAAGAAATAAATTGACATCTCCTATCCCATCATAGTAAGGAAAACTGCATACCTCTATAGTGGTGCAACGAAGTGTTCTTGTAATTCGGTTACATCACTTAGTAGAAACTTCGTGCAACCTACTCTTCTAGTTCTCCAGTTCTTCATCAAATTCTGAAATACATGATTTTTACCTTTCCTAGCATATCCTTCCATCTGCAGTGGGATTAGTACAATCTTCCTCTTTAGCCATGAGCTTGTAGATATTATCAATATATGCATAGCAGTATTCTTCACGAACATGATATGTATACCACACTTCTTCTGATGGGTCTAGCATAACAATGACCTGTAGATCGCATTGTTCAAACACCATCTTTCTCTTTACAAATTGATTATTGAATCAGTATCAAAATCCAAATCCAATCCAAGTAGCGCTGGATATGGATTGTTTTCATCTACAATCTCAACTACTTCAAAATCTTCCATAGTGCACACTCCTTCAATGTCTACTACTATACAAGGCAATCTTCCCATAGGAATAATCTTCTACTCATTAGACATTCTTAACTAGATTGATGACCATTGAAATTGTGGTTTTCCCATGCACTTCCATGTCTCCTTAGGCAATACATTAGCATCATATCCCAAACGTAGCATTACCTGATCCATGCCGTAGTTCCCAATCTATGCAGTTAATCTCATTTCTTTTCTTGTTCTCTTCTTATTCCTATGCAACTTATTTACTGCGCACAACTTGTTGTGAGGCTCTTCCCTCCATGCACAAGAGTATATAAGCTCCCGGAGACTTTCGACAGCCTTCTGGTCTCTCAATAAATTCATGCAGGTCTGCAAAAATGATTTCAATATAGCTGGATCAAATTCCTTTATCGCAGAAATCACCTGGGTGTTTTAATTCTAAGGCATCATCTTCTTTTGAGTTTGTGGTTGTGTCCTATAAGTTTAAGCGTCAGGGTCCATGAAACTCTTCTTTACCTCCAAAACTGTATCATTTTCTCTTTGCATATTGAACCTAGTATTCTTGTCTATAGCTTTTCTGACCCATGCGTCCTCCATAGGCTTTTTTCCTACTGTGGTATCTCCCCCCGTAGTTGCACCACTTCAGGTTACTATGTTTACACTAGGCTCTTCTTCATGTGGATCCGCAATCATCATCTATAAGCTTTGTGTAGGTTGCTGATTTCTTTTCTCCTGCATCTTCACTATTAGAAAAGGACAATATTCTTTTACATGATCAAAATATCTACAATACCTGTAAGAGGGGGTTGTGGGATTCTGACAATCCCTCGTGAAATTTCCTGCTTCTCGGTGTTGAGGTATAAAAGGTGTCTTTTTAATTCCTATTTATCCTACATTAATTATCAATCCAGGTATGAATTTTTATCTCAAGAGTGTACTCAGTATGAGGCTGCAATTCAATCTAAGATTAATTCTCTTCAATGTGTAGTACAATGTCTTAAATACAAGAGTAAACGGATGCTTGAAAATGAAATCTAATTACAACAATATGAAACTTAGTGTTCTGAAATTCAATCAATCACTCAACAATCATCAGTCAAGGATGCAGTAGTAATAACTCTTTCCTCTGTCAACTGATGTAAATGAATTCAAATATGAACAAGGTAATCAATATGAGAACGTAGGCAGTAACAAATAATGTCCTTTACATTTGATGATCTTACACTCCACACTAAAGCAATTAAATGGAAATGGTAACTGTGTTAAATCACTAACGCTGCTAATGAAAATAGACAAGGCAAGATCTCTGTAATAACACTCCAAAGCAAAACCAAACTCTTGCAAGAAAGGAATAAATAGTAAATATAATTAACAGAAATGAACAACAAATCTATTTACTGGAAATGAACAACAAAATACTTAATGAAATGAACAACAAACTCCTTAATGAAATGAACAGCAAACTCTGAAGAGTGAATTTCTGTATCTGCAAAGCATAACAATACAAATTATAAAGGAATAAATACTCTTGTTATGTGGAAAGGAACATCAACGCGATTCACTGATGAAACACACCAATTTCATAAATCATTAAACAGTAAGCTATAAACCAAGATAACTGTGAAGCAATGCGGTTAAAGGAAATGAAAACTAATGAAAACCATCACACGACTATAATTGGAAAGTAAAGGTACAAATAGCAAGTGGATCCACCAGAACCGGGCCCTTAGCCGGTAGTGAAGCACCGCCGAACTACTCCAGTATCAAATAGTGGAACAAAAACTGAATTATGTATTAATCATATGTAGCAGAGTTTACAAGCAATCACACTCTGTTTTAATTAACGAGAGTCGATGAACAATCAATAAATTACAAAAGGAAATCTGTATAATCAGAATATGCCTCCTTCCTCTTATTTCTACAAGCTCTGTTATTTTATAACATCAAGCAGATGAAACAAGAAGCACAGATAACTTTGAGCAGCGATCCCTCAAGATCGAGAGATTCTGAGGGATTCGCTCTATCTTCTAACTTTAGTTATCATTTTGTCTTCTTGCGATGATGCCGTGTTGTTCCTTTCTTTAATTTGACTGTGCGCTCCGATCTTGATCTTCTTTTCTGGATACGACCTTTTGTTAAAGGGACAACAGTTACACCTGCCTTGTCTTTTCCTCCCGAATGGTGGCTTTCCACTTCATCTAGTTCCTGTATAAAATAAAAGACAATCTTTAGTTAATTTCGCAATAAGCACTAATCTCCTCAATTCTATTGTAATTATTCAATATATTATCATTCTAGAAAATAAAGGAGTCATGATTAAAGGATAAAGATAAATAAATACATGGAAAATGCATACCTTTTCCAATGCTCAACACACCCCCCTGCTTACCCTTTTTCATGTCCTCATGAAAACCATAATTTACATGTAAAGCAGTTAGAGAATAGGCTGGAGAGGGTTTTTCATTAAGTGGTCTAAAACCATGATTTGCAGCTAAAACTTCAAAAACATGCCTTGTCTGCCCTTCAGGTAATTCATATTTTTCCTTATAGTCTGTTACAGGATACCAGATAATAGGGCTTCAAAATCTACAACCTAGCCAATACGGGCCTTCCCTCAAGATGAGGTTGCTATAGATAACCAGGCGGTTGGTAGCTAACTCAAAAATTTTGTAATTGAATGGCTCTCTGTCTTGAATATTCTGATTGGAAATCTTCCATAGGAGTTTAGCTGCTACTACGGCCTGGTCTCTGATGGATAGAAAATATTCTACCCCATCCAGGAGGATTACTTTGTGGATGGGTCCCAATGTTTGGATCACACCCTCCTTTGTCATTAAGCTTTTCTGCCTAGCCCACATTTGTAATGGGTGTCTCGGTTCACCCCTAACCCAAAGGTCTAACCCATTTTCTTGGCTCTGAAAAGTGTTATAGGCCTTGAGCCATTTTAACTGGTTAACAGCAAATGAAATGAATTCTTGATATTGGATATCACCCACAAAAGGACTGGGATTTGTCTCCATTTCCTCAGCCAATATAAAATTGTGCAAATAAAATTCACAGAGCAAGCGTTGAACTTTTACTCCATAGAGTTTGCAGCAGTTGATAAAATCATCTACAGTTTCTAATTCTATAGTTTTTCCTGCCTTAACAACTTTAATTTTTAACTGAAAATATCTTTCTAACAAAAACAAAGCATAATTTTTGGCAGGGGACCTACATGCTAGAACATCTATATATAGAGAATAGAGAGTATCCATTTGATTCCTAATTATTCGTAGTCTATTCCTTAACTCTTCAACTTTTTCTTCTGCCTTCCGACATTTATCTAAGGCTTCTGCCTCTGATGCATTGATGTCCTTCACTTGCTGCTATAACTCTTGGTATTTCTTCTTGGGAACAGTCTCTTCTTCGAGCTTTTCTCTAGCCCTCTAAGCCTGTGCCAGATCCTCTTGGAGTTTTTCTATATCAAGGTCATTTAACAAAACATTTATATTGCAGCCTTGTGCACTTTCGGTTGAGGTAGTTGCATCTGGAACAACTGCATGCTATTCCTTTCCTTCTTTAATGGATATGGGCTCGGCTTGAGTCTCCATGGCCTTTGCATTCTGGGGTTCTGTTGGGATGGCTGCATCCCCCATTTTCGGGGTTATTTTAGAGGTTTTTCCCATTTTTAGAACCCTAATCCTCTTCCTGAGTTTTTTTACTAATTTTTGGAGCTTTTGTCATTCCCTCCGCAGCTTCTCAAGTTCATTTGTCTTCTTCTTCTTGGAAGGAAGGAACAACTGTTCCTTTTTCTGTACTTGGTTTCTCGGCTAGGGTTTGTTCTCTAGTGGTCATGCCCTCACCCAGGCTTTTTTCTATGCTTTCAGTGATCACATTCTCCAGGCTAGGTTCCTCAAGGGAAGTAACCCTATTTTTTTCTGCCGTTTCTTGAGGGGTTTCTTCTTCTGCCTCTTCATCATGCATTTCCTCAGACATGTCCATGCTGATGACAGAATGTTCCTACAATTGTTCTATCTCAATATTGAGATTGAGTGGATTGTGGGGTTGTATATATTCACTCATATTGGCCAAAATTTGGGCCAATTCATCCTCCTGTAATGGATTCTTAGGTGGGCTTGCACTGGAGGTTATGGGAGGTTCTGATTCCTCCCTTTATTCTTCACTAGTATGGTTACTTTCTTCTTCTTCTTGATCTTCTCCTCCTTCAAGTTGCGGGGGTTGCTCTTCTTCCTGATCTCCTCCTCCTTCAATTTGCAGGGGTTGCTCTTCTTCAGAACTAGGTAATTTGACGGGTTGGTTGCTGCTACCCTAAAGGCTTCCCAACATTCCCCTGCTTCTCTTTATTCTAGAGGACTGTCTACGTTTCAGAGGTTTGTTTGCTGTGCTGGTGACTCTTTTTCGTTTTGGGGCAGGTAAGGTTGTTCCTCTGTCAATTGAGAATACCACTTCTTCCCAGATAGTCTGTTGCTGGGAAAGACTGTAACTAACTATTAATTGAATTAGGCAGTGGTGGCTTACTACCATCCCTGTATGACGGGATTTCCCTATGCTCCGAGCAGCATCATGCAGTCAAAAAATTTAAAATGCAGGAAAATTCACAGCGCATTTCTGTTTTAGTACTGCTAATAATTTGAGGTGGCGTGGTCTTACCACATCCTTTCTTCTGTCGCATGTAATGTAACTTTGCACTACTCTGGCCAGTTATGCCCATGGTTCTCCCAAAGTTGCTGGCTGGACTCCTTTTCCTTTGATGATCAGGGTCTGTCCTTCATCCCGAAAAATGTTCATGGCCTCTTGAAGTTTCACTTTTTTATGGGTCCATATGGGTCCAACTACCGGTAGACCAGATACCTCGAAAATTACTGCATCTGTCACTGTTATTTTCCTACCTCTTACCAAGGAATAACTCTCCTGCATGTTCTGCAAAAATTCGATAGCCACAGTTTCATGGGGTTGTTGCAATTGTGTAAGGTATGTAATCCACCCTGCTCTCTCCAAAATTGCTCGTGCAGTGTCGGAAACTATTAGTACTAGAGGTTCACTACGTATTGCTCTCCCTACCATTTCGTCTAAATTCTGCACACCGTTAGTTCTTCACAATAATACATAGAAATGGAAATGGAACAGCACTCCGTGCATATTAGAGAAATACCGTTAAACTTGTTATTTCCGGGAATTGATGAACATAGGGAATTGACCCATATGCAGGCATATTTAAAAGTCACCCACACCCCCTTGAAATATGATAGATCACCCTCGACCGTCAATTGGAGGAGCATCATACTGCAGGTAGTTGTTCATCATAGAAAGGCATGCATACTTATGATATGATCAAAAAATTATCGAATTACTGAAATCGAAGCATATTATGAAATCATGAATAGATATGAAATGCTATGTAATGATTCAAAAATAAGGAAAAGGACAACTGACATAAATAAAAGTTCTTATGCGGTCATTACTCACTTAAACCATTATGATTGATTTATAAACAATATTTCATGTATAAAGGTTCAACAAAGAGGTTTAGGATCATAATCTCATTTGTAATTAAGATAAAGATATAAGAAACGGGTTTATAATTTCTATTGAGTTGTGAAAAATATGACTCCAATACCATTAGCAGAGCTCTATTGCCCACAGGTGTCCATAACCTTGACAAAGTTTCTTTTTCACCCTTGGAACCATAATCCTTTATATATGCCTAGGAAAGTGCTTTGTGATGTCATGATGGAGGCCATTGTGCAGATTATGGAACCAGATGTATCACAATGCCATTCACCAGGAACGAGTGAAAGGTGGGCAGGCCGGCTCGTGATGAGACCTCCTATTCCAAGGACTTTTTTTTTTTTTTTTGAGTTGCCCATTGGATCATGTCCCTGGTGTGGTGGCCATAATGGGAATTCCACTTCAGTGCTTCCTTATGATCATGGTAGGTTGGCTCGTGATGAGACCCCCTATCCTCCATCTGAAATATCATAGAATTGTTAGTAATCATATAGATATATTTTTTCTTTTCTTTTTCCTTTATATAGCACTTGCCTATTTATGTATAAAGGATGGCTCAACACTCCTTAAGAGTAGGGATGGTGGAAGAAGTCTGAACATC